>RCUC01141746.1:0-78938 GCA_003697995.1 Taxidea taxus jeffersonii | reverse complement strand
GGGACTTGACCCCAACACCCTGAGATCATGACCTGAGTTGAAGGCAGATGCTTAACCAACTGAACCACTCAGGTATCCCTGAACAAAACATTTAAACAAATATGGGGATTTTACTAATTATCTAACTCAATTCTTATAAATGATCTCATCATTCAAGGATGTCATATCAGAATTTATGAATCTAAAAAATCACAAATGACTTTTGTAAAAATCTAATCAGAAACTGAAAACATATAGGACACAGGCTCAGGAACTTAATATTAAACAGGGCAAATTTATGAAATTATAGTTATTAATAAATAGGTACCAACTGACTATTATATGATGAGAGTCTAAGTTCTAAACATTTTTATTCTCTTATGGCATTACTTTATGTAGGAATTCTAGGATGTAAACAAATTAATTTATTATTGAGAAATTGTAACACATAGAGCTGACATTTTTAGTGTTAGTTCATGCAAAGAAAAAGGATATTTTAAAGTGCAATAATTAATTAGATTTTTTTCAGTTTAATGAGATGATGTGTGTTGTAATGAAATGACTGCATCTCAATTTTCTGATTTCTATTTGAAGCCTCCATAAGATTGGAAATCATAAAGCAAAAAACATGGGACATCTGTTTCCAGTGTTCAGGGGATTTCTGCACCAAAGCCCAATATTCCCACCACCTCCCTCACACACTTCAGACATGAAGCAAAATAGAATTTAGAAATGGCTTAACACAGGGATCCTCAGAAACATGCACAGATTTCCCCAGAGCCCCAAAAGCAATGGAAACTCACTCAGATCATGGAGGCCCTCACGCTCCAGGGGAGGTTGTTGGCCCTCACTGTAAATGTAATGAGAGACACTGAAGCTGAAGAAGAATCCTTAGAGTATGTAAGAGCATGATGAGTATTGGACAGGAAGTGTCCCCTGGGACAGCAAGAGAATAAACCTAGGTTCTTCAAAATTATTTTCATTTAGGGAGAGCTATCCATAGAACACTTTAAGATCTGGCTTCCTCCTTGACCTTTAGTCACCAGAAGACCCTGCATGATTGACCATAAGACCTGACCTTCACTGCCTACCTGTTTGTAACCACCTACATTTGTCCCACATTTTCCTCAAGCTTTTCTTTCCTGTTTATCTTTAAAGTCAAGCAAAAGACCCCCCACACATAATATCTGTAGACAGAAATAGGAAATTGCCGCACGAGCACTGACTGCCCTAGTGAAGGACTCCAGCCATCTCAGACCTTCTAGACCAGTTCGAGCTTGGCCTGAGTCACAACTGCACAGATGGGTCATGGAGTTACAGACAGTTACCTCTGCCTTACTATACTGCTACAATACCACCCAACCAGGAACACAAGCTTCATTAACATAACATACAATGTATGTACAGGAACATTTCCATATGGCACATGCACAGCTTTTTTATGTCTGCCTCTATATACGATGACAAAACTTCCATTTCTCAGTGTTCATCTTGACCTTAAAGTAAAACAAAACAAAACAAAACCCACTCACCCCTGACTGGGGGTCAGAGCTTTGGAAGTTATTCCCCATGATCTCCTTAATGTGAGATCCCTTGTATAACAACTCCATCTGGGATAGTTCCTATCTATAACTCGCCCCAGAGCAAACTCACTTTACTTTGGTTACAAAATCTGATGACCTAGATGGAACCCTTGTCCTTCTGAGGTTCTGCACACCAGGTGTAGGTCCTAGGGCCAGGAATGGATTCTTTGAGGGGTTCTCCCTTCCTGGCGCTTGTGACTGCCAGCCTGGTGTGTGTCCTCATCTGAAATCTAGCAGCTACTTGGATTACTTTCATGAGGAAGATTTCTCTTGGGGGAGCGGGCATCTGGATGGCTCAGTCAGTTAAGCATCTGCCTTCAGCTCAGGTCATAATCTCAGAGTCCTGGGATCAAGCGCTGTTTGGGGCTCCCATTCAGGGAGGAATCTGCTTGTCCCTCTACTCCACCCCCCCAACTCATTCTCTCTCTTTCTCTCTTTCTCTCAAATAAATAAGTAAAATCTTTAAAAAAAATTCTCTTGGGATAAATTACATAAGTTTAGCAGGCAACTTTGAGAGGTAAACTAGAGTTTCTCACAAAGTCTGGGCAGGTCAGCATAACCATTAAAATACTCTGAGGGAATTGAATACTCATTTGAATAGAGTTCAGACATAACCAGGTGACAGAAAACCAAACAACCCAGCCATTCAGGGGCTTCGATACCCCTGCCTGGTGAAATGAGAGTGGTTTAATAGAGACTTGCCTAGGACATGGGAGACTGAAATAAATCTCTGCCCCACCTAGTTGTTTGGTTCCTATTGGTGGTTTGGCCTTTATCCACCTTGTCTTTCCCTCACAACTCAGGAGGAAAGAGGCAGCAACTCCCTAGGTCAACTGGAAGCATACACTGAGAACAGGTAAGAGCTCTATTTGATTGGTTAAAAGGCATTTCTGTGGTGTTGGTTATTTCTCCTGTCTTATTTGTGGTTTTATTTATTCAAGTCCTTTCTCTTTTCTTCTTGGTAAGTCTGGTTAGAGATTTTTTTTTTTTTATTTTTTCCAAAGAAAATTTCATTGATCTGTTCTTTTGTTTTTTTTTGGGGGGTGGGGGTTTTTTGGGGGAGAGTTCTCTTTTTTTCTTTTTTAAATATTTTATTTATGTATTTATTTTAAGATTTTATTTATTTATTTATTTGACAGAGCGAGATCACAAGCAGGCAGAGAGGCAGGCAGAGAGAGAGGAGGGAAGCTCCCTGCTGAGCAGAGAGCCCAATGCGGGGCTGGATCCCAGGACCCTGGGACCATGACCTGAGCCAAAGGCAGATGCTTTAACCCACTGAGCCACCCAGGTGCCTCTTGGGGGGAGTTCTAGATCATTTATTTTTGCTCTAATCTTTATTGTTTCCTTTCTTCTGCTGATTTTAGGTTTTGTTTGTTGCTCTTTTTCTAGCCCCTTTAAATTCAAGGTTAGGTTATTTGAGATTTTTCTCACTGCTTGAGAGTAATTAAAAAGCTTCCTAATGACATGGAAAGAGAATGTACTTTCCTCAAATGCATGAATTTTATTCAATTATTTACTCAATGAGCACTAACTTTGTGCCAGATAATTTCATTTTTACTGTAACTCCTAATAGTAGAAGGCAGAAGAATTTAAGTTGTAACTCACAATAACTGCCTATTGCTAACAGAAGTATTTTGGGAGTAGTTTACAAAAATTATCATCTGTCATTGAGTAAAACAATTGTGAGTTTGTGTTTTTAGAGCTTAAATTAGTCATAAATAAATCAGTGCCCTCAGATTTTTGAAGGATAAGTTTAAAAACAAAGTTTCATGGCAGGGGCAAGGGTTGGGGGCTGGGGAGCACTTGGGTAGATCAGTTGTTTAAGTATCTGACTCTTGATTTTGGCTCAGGTCATGACCTCAGGGTCCTGGGATGCAGCCCTGTTTGGGTCTCTGAGCTCAGCAGGGAGTCTGCTTAAGGATCTCTCCCTCTCCCTTTGCCCCTCCCCCTGCTTGAACACTCTTTCTCTCTAAAATAAATAAATAAATAAATAAATCATTTTTTAAAAAAATTTCATGGAGGCCAAAATGTCTCCCTCATTAAAGACAAAATATCTACCTTAATAGAGGTGGTGAGATATTAACAGGCAGCTAGGCTCAAAGAATACACACAACTTGAGAAAACCTAGGTCATACCTATTCGGGGCAGGGTGGAGGGGTGGAATTCTCCACACACTAACTGAACATTATATCTTTAATTCATAGCAATTACTTTTAAAATGAAACAAATATCCCTAATGTAATTTTTAAGCAGGGAGAGAATTTTCAAAAAATTTCTGTAAACTTTATATAGACTTAAGTTTTATTTTTAACAACAGTGGAAAGATTCTATCATAGAAAAAAGTTTGACTTCAGAAATCCACTTTTTTTTTTTTTTTTTAAGAAAAGTAAGTTATAGTCTAGAGCTAGCAAACTGATCCAAAGCAATAGTTGTCTTCATTTTAGGGATTATTTGAGAAAGTATAAATAATATGGAGCTTCTTCTCAGAAAACTACATGATTGCTATACACAATTTTGCATATAATTTCACAAATAAAGAGATTTCTAGACTCCCAAAGCCTACACATGGATCCAGCTTAAAGAGACCTGACAAGGAGATGAGGTAAAGACTTGTTCATGTGTCTGATTGTGCTAAGGAAACTGCATTTGTTTATCCCATCTGACAAAGAAAGTTCTATGCATGCTAAAATAATTATAGCAGGGGTACCTGGGTTAAGCATCTCACTCTTGATTTCAGCTCAGGTCATGATCTCAGGGTTGTGAGACTGAGTCCCCCAGCTCTGCATTGGGCTCTACATTGGGCTCTACATGGGGCATGGAGCCTGCTTGGGATTCTCTCTCTGTCCCTCTCCTTTTACTCCTCCCCTTCTCTAACTAACACTTAATAATTAATTATTTAATTTAAAAATAATTATAAGTAACAAGCCTAATACAATGTCTATATTCTATAGAATTTTTCACACAGAAGGAAGGCAAGAAAGGAACTGACATATCAGTGTAGAATTTCCACAGGAATACAAGTAAAAAACTTCATTCCAAAATTTACATTTTCTATTGAAGAATATAAAACATTATTTCTAATGTGTAAATGGGTATAAAAAGAAAAAATCTTCAGGTTATTATAAATCATTACTAGGAATTTTTGAAGTTCAAATTACATAAAAGGAAGATGAGAACAGCATTCAAAAATAGTAATTTAAGAAGCTGTAAGTCCATTATCTGAGCATTTATACTTTGCAATGTGATAGAAATCAGGAGACCAGCCAGAATATTTGGAGAACCATGAGAAAGCATCACAGGACTCTTGTCCTCAGTAAAAGAGAAGTGTAGAAGTTTTGTCAAAAACAATCTTAAAAATTAAGATAGATTAAGTGAATATGAGTGTTGGAAAACAAATTAAACCTGTGCATGAATCCTTTCCTCAACATTCATAACAATTGGTCATCCTACCTCTATCAGAACATTTCTCTATGCTTGAAACTCAACATGGCAACACATCCTGTTTCTCAGGTAGTTCTTATAGTTGAACAGTTACTCCCATTTTGAACTAAAAGCCATTTCCACATAACTTCTACCCATTGGTCTCTGTTCTTTGGCCAAAAATCCAATTTACTTCCATCCCATTTAATTTAATTTAATTTAATTATTTTTAAAAGGTTTTATTTATTTATTTGTCAGAGAAAGAGAGCACAAGCAGAGGGAAAGGGAGAAGCAGGTTCTCTGAAGGCAGACACTCAACGAACTGAGCCAACCAGGCACCCCCTCCAGCCCATTATAGAAGTCATCTTCTTTCCAGGCCAACTTCTCTCAGATCTTTCCAACATTTTTCATTAATTGAAGTTGTCAGTATCTTCCCCATTCTATGAACTCCTAGTCCTGAATGCCCATTTTAGAGTGAGTACCTAGTACTGAATGCAATATATCAGGGATAATCTAGCCAGAAAAGTGAAAATAAAATTAACCTAAAGGTAAATCCATAAAAGAAAAAGGGAGGTGGCACATGAGTAGTTTAGTCAGTTGGGCAACTCTTGATTTTGGCTCAGGTCATGATCTCAGGGTCATGAGATTAAACCCCTGGTTGGGTTTCTTTCCCTCTTCCTCTCTCTCCTCTCCTTGCTTGCACACTCTCTCTTTCAAATAGATAAATAAACAAAATCTCTTATAAGAAAAAGTAGGCAAATAATAGGTGCTTTAAAAATGACTAAACTGGGGGTGCCTGGGTGGCTCAGTGGGTTAAAGCCACTGCCTTCGGCTCGGGTCATGATCCCAGGGTCATGGGATCGAGCCCCACATGGGGCTCTCTGCTCTGCAGACAGCCTGCTTCCTCCTCTCCCTCTCTGCCTACTTGTGATCTCTATCAAATAAATAAATAAAATCTTTAAAAAAAATGACTAAACTGTTGATTCAATGTGTATTTTGTAGACAAGACTATTCCATACAAAATGAAGTAAAATTATGTTTTCCTATCCTAAATATTAGTGGGATATTTAAAAAAGTTAAATGTAGTCCTTCAGTTTGTTCCAAGTAAATTTCATCTTTTTAGATAAAAAAGAGCTTTGCAGCATATGGAAATCATTTCAGATGCTGATTCTGTCATTCAGTATATTTTTTATACTCCCATCTTCATGCTTTCTGCAGATTTACCAAAATTATTTCTATGTTAACATTCAAAGCAGTAATAATAATATTAAACTCAACAGCATACTGAGATGCCACCAGAGACCTATTTCCTGCAGGCTATCAATGATATAATTAGTAGGACCTTTCAGGTATAACTGTTGCACTGATTAAGAATTCACAAAACTTGTTATCAGTTTCCACATGTGATTTTCCACAAGATATAATCTTAAAAACTGTCATTTGTTACATCCAAATTTGCTATATTACTTTTTTCTACCACTTAAGTAACTATATCACACACATGAATAAAATGTGTTCTATCAAAGTGTGCCTTGCTGGTAAACCCAACCCTCCTCTCAGGAAGTTATTTCCCCTCTAAATACATTTATTTAATTTTTAAAATTTATCTTCAAAGGCTGTTGAATTAAATATTCCTCTCTTTTTTTAAAATAAATCTTTATTTATTTATTTTTAAAGATTTTATTTATTTATTTGACAGACAGAGATCACAAGTAGGCAGAGAGGCAGGCAGAGGGGGAGGGGAAGAATGCTCCCCATGGAGCAGAGAGCCTGATGTTGGGCTCGATCCCAGGGCCCTGGGATCATGACCTGAGCCGAAGGCAGAGTCCTAACCCACTGAGCCACCCAGGCGCCCCTATTCCTCTCTTTTTGATAGCATCTCTGGGTCTCCAGTACACCTATTTTGACAATTCAAAGGCTTTTTTTTAAATTATTTTTTTTATTTTTTATTAGCATATAATGTATTATTAGCCCCAGAGGTACAGGTCTGTGAATCGCCATGCTTACACACTTCACAGCACTCACCATAGCACATACCCTCCTCAATGTCCATACAAAGGCTTTTTTTTTTTTTAGTAATGAAGAAGTACTTTACTACTTACAAGTAGACCAGAATATACATATACATCTTTTATATCTCCCTCTCTATTATTAACTTGGGGAGGGGTGCCAACTTAAACTGATATTAATGTTACAGTCTTATTTGTTCTGTCAAATGTCATTTAAGATTCTCCTATGGTACACTTAATGTACCATAGGAGAATCTCTTAGAAAGAAAACTTATGATGACAGAATACTGTAAACATTGTTTACCTGGCTTTGTGCATATAGATAGGATCTACCAAATACAAATCTATATTTTAAAATCCTTGAAAAGACTTTCTAAATGTGGATTCCTTGAAGATGGTAAAATTGTTAGAAATGATTTATTCTGCCAGTGATAGTAAGATTTACATATTTTTCAAACTATATGCAACAAATAATGCAGGGATTCTAATACCAAGTTTCAGCAACTCTTTACTAAGGTATTACTGATAATCTTCTCCAATTCAGAGTAAAGGGATAGCCTGTTCTACTCCAAATTCTCTAACTCTGAAGACTTCTTTCTCAGTGCTGTGGGCATTGTTATCTTATTTTTTGATTCAGGTTCTTTATTATTAATTTCTATTTGTAATTAATCAAAGTAAATTCTTCAATAACTGACTTTTCATCAATTAATCCATTCATTCATTCATCTGATACTTATCAAACACCTTTACTTGCTGGACACTGTTCTAGACTCTCACTGCAGAAAAAGACAAGTCAAATTCTTTCCTCTCCAACTTATATTTTAGTGGAGAGTTTGTCTTTTGCACTCATCAGAGATAATGATAGGTGCCATAAAGAAATAAAACAGAAGGATTAGACAACCAGGTTGAGAGTGGAGCTCTTTATTTAGACCAGACCACTGCAGAGATGGCGTGTGAGTTGAGAAGTGAATGAAAAGACAGAGCCAATAATGTAAAGATTTGGGGGAAGAAGTTTCCAAGTGAAGGGAAATGCAAGTAAAAAGGCTTACAAGTTTGGCATACCTAAAAGTAGAAAGAAAGATGATTCACCTGGTGCATACTGGAAATTAAAGTGAGCAATACATAGTGTCCAAATCAGGCAGAGCCTTGTAGACCATATTAATCATATCTTACTTTATTCTAATCCTATTATATAATAAGATGTTAAGCAGATGAGCCATATGACCTGTTCAGTAATATGCAATGATTTGGTTATTTCAGAAACATTATGAAAGTTGGATGGAGAATTCATAATAGAAGCATACAAAAAAAAAAAAGATAAAAGGCTTGGTGGGTATAGAACAGTAGAGAGAAGTCATCAGATTTTGGATGTTTCTGGAGACAGTGCTAGCTTGATGACAAAAGAGATATGAATGTGAGGAAAACAGAGAATCCAACAACGCCTCCTAAGTGTTTGACCTAAGTCACTTGGTGACAGATGTTGCCATTATTGAGATAGTAAAGACTGGGGGCTGGAAGCGTGCATAAGAAAGCAAAAGTTCTATTTTGGATGTATTTAATATTGATATCCCAATTATACATCTGGTCTTGCATTACTTTTCAATAAGAAAATATTTTTGCTTAAAACAAGACTATAGGGGCGCCTGGGTGGCTCAGTGGGTTAAGGCTGCTGCCTTCGGCTCAGGTCATGATCCCAGGGTCGTGGGATCGAGCCCCGCATCGGGCTTTCTACTCTGCGGACAGCCTGCTTCCTCCTCTCTCTCTGCCTGCCTCTCTGCCTACTTGTGATCTCTATCAAATAAATAAATAAAAATCTTAAAAAAAAAAAACAAGACTATAATGCAATTCCCAGACTCAGTCTACACCAATAATTTATTAGCTATGAAACTCATATCTATGTATGAAGGTATATAGCATAATCAAGTATTGAGAAAGTCATCCGGAATACATGTCTACCAGAATGCCTTCCCTTTTTAAGCAACTCCCAATAATTATTGGAAAATACTGTTAAGAACAAAGTACTGCAAAAATATTATAGATATTACTTAATAATGACCAATAGTAAGATGTATTATTTAAGTCACTATTCTTAAATATATTAATATGTTTAGTCCTTAGAAAAAATTTACATTATCATTGCCATTTTAAAGACAAAGAAACTTAGGCACACTGAGTTTAACTAACTTGCCCAAACTCACAATATGGTTATTGTGACTACACACCATGAAGTCAGTTACCTTGTTGTATTATTAAAGAGTATTTCCTTAAGAATAAAGATAGGAGAAGACAACAGCAAGATGGCAAAGAAGGAAACTCTGGACCCTCCTCCCCCACATAAACAAACCAACTCAGCAACCTCCAAGATAGACTGAGATCTAGTCTCTGGATCTGAACTAGGAAACAGAAAGGAGAGCATACTGAAACTATAGGCACTAAATGAAAGTTCTTGTAAAAATGAAATGTCTGAGGAGGAAATGGAGGCTACCCCATAAGACATTCATTTCATAGTGTGCGCTGAGTGAAACCCTTTAAAAAATAAAAACCAGAGGCGCCTGGGTGGCTCAGTGGGTTAAAGCCTCCCTTCGGCTCAGGTCATGATGATGGGATCGAGCCCCACATCGAACCTCCCCGCTGAGCAGACAACCTGCTTCCTCCTCTCTCTCTCTCTGCCTGCCTCTCTGCCTACTTGTGATCTCTGTCTGTCAAATAAATAAATAAAATCTTTTTTTAAAAAAAGAAAACCAAAAAAAAAGGCAAAGAAAGAAAAATGAAATGTCTGGCCTGCCACCTTTCCCCTCCCGGTTCTAGAATGCCAACAATCATGTTTACACTATGTCCACTTTCCTATCTATACTTTAACTATACCTCAAGCAAGAGACTTGAAGTTTCTGGCCCGAAAACCTAAACCCCCTAGAGAAACACCTACAGATAATAACAGCTGGGGCTTTCCAACAGAAAACTAGCATCCTTCACCGAAAGCAAGCTCTGCCCAGTCTCCAAGCCCCAACAGTGCACATAGAGTTTGCCATCAGCTTGGTAGTGGCTTAGTTCTAAAGTACAACTAGTGGCCAAGATTTCCAGATGTTTTGGAAAGGCTATAACAGGGAAGGCAGAGAAGGAAGGGTGGGGGGAGGGTATATGGAGAGAGGGAAGGAAAAAGAGAGAGAGAGAGAGAAGAAACTCAGAAGAGACAACAGAGTGAAAGAAAAGGCATTGTGACCCAACAGAAGTACAGAAAGTACAGATTGCTATTTTTAAAAAATACATTCAGGAGCACATGGGTGGCTCATTCGGTTAAGTATCTGACTCTTGGTTTCAGCTCAGGTCACCATCTCAGGGTTGTGAGAGTCTCTCTCTCTCTCTCCCTCTTCCTCTGCCTCTTCCCTGCTCTCTCTCTCTTCCCCCTTGAAAACAAACAAACAACAACAAAAACAAAGAAAACAAAATATCAAAGGCTATAATAACTAAAAAGTGTGATAAAAATTCAATAGAGGATCTGGAATATAAAATAGAAGAAATCCTTCAAAGACAGAGGGGAGAGCAAGACAAAAAAAATAGGAAGAAAGACAACATTAATATAGAATATAACCATTAAACCAACAGGAATTTCTGAAACCAAAATAAAAAGGAAGGGACCATTAAAAAAATAAGAAACTAATGTTTTCCAGACTGCAGAATTTCAAAGCTCTAAGAAAATGCCTACCCAAAGGCCCAAACAATTTTTAGAAAATTTAACTAAAAACAAAAAAACACTACATTGAGACATATTGTTATACAATTTCATATAATAATAATAATAATAAACCCTAAAAGCTTCCCAACAGAGAAGCAGTGACATATACAAAAGGTAAAAAAATGCCAATCTCATCAGAGTTTTCAAAAGCAACATTAGAAGGTAGAAAAAGACAAAGCTATGCTGTCAAAATCCTGAATGAAAATGAGATTCAATATAGATGTCTTCCCCCGTTTAAACTACCAGTGAGGGGCTCATGGGTAGCTCAGTCAGTTAAGCTTCTGCCTTTGGCTCAGGTCACGATCTCAGGATCCTGGGATGGAGGCCTGCATCAGGCTTTCCACTCAGTATCAGGTCTGCTTCTCCCTCTCCCTCTGTAATCTCTCTCACTCTCTCAAATAAATAAATAAAATTTAAAAAATAAATAAACTTCCAGTGAAGTAAGTAAAGATGTTTTTCAGTATGTAAATCCTTATATATTTATCTCCGATGGGCTTTTTGTCAGTAAACTACAAGAAAACATATGCCACTAGGAAAGAAGTAAACCAGAAATGAGAAAAACTAACACAGGAACAAAGTGGCAAAAATTCCCAAGACAACTGCCAAAAAAGGAAACCCTTTAGGCTGGAAGAAGAGGTCAGAGAGTTCCAGAGATATGCCTTCAGAAAGAAGTAACTGAACTGATAAATCATTTAATAGACTTGTCCAAATAGACTTGTATTAGGAAATAATTTATAGGGAAGATGTGCAAATGGTTATTCTAATAAAATAATGAGGTAGTTAATAAAAATATCACATAAGGAAGAAAATAAAATCATAGATACTATTTGGAACAGAAATAAATTATATTTAAACTGTTAAAACAGTGGCACTAAATATAGTTTTATCTAAAAATGTTTGTATAATTATATTGGAATGATATGGTTAGATGAAGAGGAGGCATGAGCTAAAATACTCATGTGACATAAAATAAAAAATAGATACTAAAATTGATTATTCAATTGAAAAAGATGAGAATGAGATAGTAGTAGTATAGGATTATTGCTTACAGCTATAATGGTAAATAGCAAGGAAACATCTACCAGGACAGAAGATGCTTGCTTCTGGAAGGATGTGGTAAGGAGTAGTACTGGTTGGTGACCAAGTATTATTTATTATCATAATGACTATAGTATAAAATTATTTTTTAATTAAAAAAATTAAATTTATTGGCTTTTTTTTCTTGCTTTAAAGTGGCCACTCTTATATCAATAACTGATAAGGAAGATATGCATCAAAGGTCTTGGGAACTCAGCTAAAACACTCAAAAGAGCAAATCATTCAGCATCCATTACATGACAACCTAATGTGAACAATGTTAGTGGTCAGCTCTCAAAGCAATTTTATACTAACTTGCATAATTACTGTGTGTAAGAAGTCTCTAAGAATTTAACTAAATAAACATAACAAATTCCACTGAAATTTAGTCATTTAAAATATAGAAAATATTATATGAATATTACAATTTCATAATTAAAATAGAAAATGTCTCTGCCTCTTGTTAAATTTATTATTTGTAACTTTAATGTTTAATTTACATAATATTTACATATATTTTATGACCTTAAGGAAGCATAAAGAAAAAAAATGTTTAGCCTTTCCGCCCAAATGCAAATTTGACTTGGAAAGACACTATGTTTTTCATAAACAGTTTAACAAGACACTTTGCATGTCATGCATACAATGCAGATACTGTGAACTAATGGTTCTGAATAGTAATTCTAATATCCATCTGTTAGTATGTTAGCAGAAGACAATCTCAAAATGTTCTGGCTCTATTTTAGATGATGAAGAATTGACGCTTGGAACAAATTTTGAAAATAATTTAATGGTTTAATATTTTGTGCATCAGAATAGCTAAAGAGGCTTTTAATTGATTCTTAAGAAAAATAGTTTTTTCAATTTTGCTTCATTGAACACCCAAACTTAAAATGATAATAAAATCTATGAATATGTGGATTTGGCAAATAAATTTACTTAGTTGAGCATGTTCATTCAGATCAAGGCCCTAATATGGGCAGGTTTTCAGATTAGTGCAAATTTTTTTTAAATGAAATCCATGAGAGAACATTGTAGTGCTGTTGAAAGCTAAATCCTAATAGCTGTGGTTGAACTGGCAGTAAAATGAAAAGCTTCCATATTGCTTTCTAACTCACTCTCCAAAGGCAATAGCCCATGGTGAATGTGGTTGATGGTGTCAATAATGACCAAGCTGCAGACAATTGAAATGTCTTTTGATATGGACTACATTTCAACTCAGTTATTCTCTAAGTATTTTTTAAGGGTTTATATCAAGATGAGAAAAAATATATATGCTTTATATATTTCACTGGTTCCAGCTAAAAGTTAAGCAAAATTCTTTCCTCTTATTCATCATAAGACCTTAACTGCTATTTGGTCCCCAGGTGGCATATAAAGTCAAAGATAATTTTTAACAATGACATAGTTTATAATTTTGATTATGGAAAGGCAATTGCATCATTCCATCTCCTCTATTCCTTCAGGGAAGAATTGCATTAAAAAAATAACACCAGTACCTTCCTATCAGCAATTTATGTGGAAGTCTCACTCTCTCTTTTTTTCAATTAAAGACTTTTTTGTATTTAGCGAGAGAGAGGGAGGGAGCACATGAGCAGGGGGAGGGGCCGAGGGAGAGAGAGAGAGAATCTCAAACACACTGTGGGCTGAGTGTGGGATCTGATGCAGGGTCAGATCTCACCAACCTGAGATCATGAACTGAGTTGAAATCAGAAGTTGGACGGTTAGCCAACTGAGCTACGCATGCACCCCACGTGTCTCTTTTTAAAAAATATTCTGAACTCTGTGTGAACCCATTTTAACACTGATTTGCTTGGCTTCTAATATATGAAAATGGATTACCAATAATAAATATTCATGGTAATTATGAATGAGTCATCTGAATTGGATAACTTTGGATTGGCATTATAATTCTTAGCTTTCTGAGTTAACTACTAATAAGTTAGGAAATGTAATACATGCATACCTCACTTTTCTGTTCCTGTAATTAGTCTTTATCTGATGGAAGCTGAGAATGATGTTCTGGGAAATACAGCAGAAATTTTATCTTGTCTGTGTTTTGTAACCAATTTAGTCAATTCTAATCACTCATTATGTACAGGGAAGTTCTGTAGACATTCACTTTTGTAGGGCTACTACTATTTAGTTATGGTAAAAAAAAAAAAACTTTAAAAATCACTTATCAATCACTGGGCTGATTCTAGAATTTTATTCTCTAAGAAAAACCTTAACTAAAAACTGTAATCATGGCTTTTTAAAATTGTTGTTAACTAGATCTTTAAAATATTACATCTAAAAATAATATTAATGAAATATCAAATTTGTCAGTATACTCTTTACATTCAAATGCATTAATCTGAAATGAATTGCATCTGGATTGGTAGCTGAACAATTCACTTGTAGCTAGAATATCATCAATTCAGGACCAGGAACCTGAGTCCTGAGAACACACAACTAAATTTATATTCCTTTTTAAGTTAGCTTATATGTATATTTTTAACAAAATCCACTGGTTTCATGTTAAATTCATCAACACTTTTGAGAACTATTCAATGGAAATAAAAAAAAAATACCAAACTTGAAAACAAACTTATGAAAAACCCTGTTTTTATTGCATTGACTGTTTCTCAAAAGGGTTTAAAACAAACTTCTGAAAGAAATTCTGATTTTAAGATATTTAATCTCTGTCATCATTGTATCCAGAACTTTGCTCTCAATGGTCTCCATTTGCTGTACATTTATGTGATAGGTTATAACACAACCATACTCTTCATTCTCCGTATCTACATCCTTTGAGGACTTTAACTCTCTACCCCTTGAATCTGAGCTGAATTTTTGTCTTGGTTTGGTAAATAAAAAGAAGCAAAAGTAATAATTTTACCAGTTCCACAACTAGACCTCCAGAGGCTCTGCCTGCTTCCTTTTCTGTTAGAACTCTGCTTAGCCACCATAGGAAGATGCCTAGGCCAGTCTGTTTGATGACAAGAAACTTCCTGGGTAAACCACAGCTGGTCAACCCAGTTGTCCTAACCAGGGCCCTAGACATATGAGAAAGCCCACCCAACATCAGCAAAGTGGCTCACCTAGAGATGCATGAGGGAGCCCAGCCAAGGAAAAAAACTGCCCAGCTGAGCCCATCTAGGTCAGTCAGGAGCTAAATAAATGATTACTAATTTAAGCCACTAAGTTTTGAGGTGGTTTATTACATTGTAGTAGGTAATTAATGCAGTTAGACATTACAAAGTCCAATAGATTTGGTCTATGAATTGATACATCACTATGAAATGTCATTCTCTAACATATGCCTTTCATTTAAAAATGATTCCTGTGTGAAACATCCATATGGGTCTTCTCTTGCAATAGAATTATGCATGCTACAGAATGTTGTGCTTGTTTTACTGAAACCCAGAGGGGCATTCTCCTATTACTCACTCACTCTCTCTTCCTTTTCATTTCTGTCTATTCTATTCTTTTCCCTACTCATAACAGAACATAGCCAACTCATGTCTCATACTAACAACAGAGACAGTTTACTCCTTCCATTAGCAAGTTAGGTTGTTTACTGAGTTGGAGAAATCTGTCAGAACACCATTTTCCAGACTTTCTCTCCATCATTTGGTGCAAGAGTTTAACAATGTGCCACTTTTTCTATTCTGCCTTCCATTGTTCATTAGGGATTTAATAAAATGCTAAGAAATGATGATGGAAAGTTCCAATGGCTTTCTATTATTTTCATTTAATAAAGCAATCTGAATGGAACAGAGATTGCCACTCTTAACTTCAAATAGCTTTTCAGCAATTTCTGTATAATTATATTGCCTGAATGTACTAGACGTCTCAAGAACTATTTACTTCTTTGACACATATTTTATAACACATACTTTCCTAGTTGATCTGTATTTTTCTATTGAATTTTTAAACATTTAGTTACATCAATATGCTATTATAAAAAATGGAGTCTCCAAAACAGTATGCAACTTAATATAAGATCATGTTATGACTTCAATCATACTATTGTGTGTTTATTTTATTTTTATATTTATACATATATATATGTATATATATATATACATATATATAAATTTTTTGAGGAATCAAATTGATTCTTCCTAGCCATGGTTTGTGACATTAGCTCACTAAATTTAACTAAATTATAGGATTTAAATAATGAATGGCTGGCCTAGTGCAATTATTCTAAATGTCTGCTGAGTCACAATTTAAAAGAAGAACTCATATTTGAATACTTAATTTCCCTAACAAAAAACTTCGAGCACATAGTTTACTGGGGATACAAAGACAGAGATTTAATTTTTCTTTGAGATGCTCACCATGTGGAAGAGAAAATACACGTAAACAGAAAAATTCTTGTCATGGTATAAGGAGATTGAATAAAGTTGAGTAAGAGTAAAGAGCAAGGAGTAACTCTTCCTGAAAAAGCTAGTAAATCTTCACAAAAGAACTTTTAGAATGGATTCTTTGTCAGCTATGAAGAAGAGAGAAAAGGGCACAGATTCATAGGCAGAGTAATTGTTTTAATCACCTTCTATCCATCCCAATGGTAAAGGAGGTATTCTTACCCTAGGATTATAGGAATGGCTGAACCCATGACAAGCAATACTGGACAAACAAGATCAACAGGAGATATTAGCCACCCATACTCACAGCCAGGCAGACACTTTGTCACAGAGGGCCACACAGGTATTGCACTCGGAACAGAGTGAACAACTGGGGGCTGTGGGAGGCAGGCTTTATGTATCAAGAAGGTGAGGTACTCCCCAGGGTTCCTCCTGGACAATATCATTGGCTTGTTTGGATAATTCCATAAATCCTATGCTCAGGAATAAACAAAACTATGTCCATTTCCTTGATAAATGTCCCTTGATAAATTGGCTAAAGAACCTTATCTGTGGGAACAGAATAAGGAGGGAAACTTCACAGTTAGGTCATTAGAGACCCTCCTTCCTGACTACCAGATGTCAAGGTAGCACATAATTTTGAATCTTGGAGTCTTACATGAAAGGAATAGAATGTAAAAGCAACAGAATTCTGAATATTCTCTATGTTTTATAAAAATGGTGAGAAGTCCTGTGTTAGGACATGGATGGGTAGAAGGTGACAAGGATGGAGTTGTTCACATGTATTTAGTATCTCTCACAGATTTTTATGAGAATAGCGATTCTATCTTATTCAAGATTGTGTACTCACAACCTAGAAAAATACTTGATACATATATTTCAAAAATGAAATGAATTAATTAATAAAATAATAGCTTGTGGCAAGACTTCTGTTGGCATTGACATACACAGAAAATAAAACCTGGCCCTTCAGTTACAGGCATATTATCTAGCAAAGACAGGACAAAAATATAAAAATATAGTCAAATAAATGAAGTCAACTATTAAAATTATACTCAAGACTATGTTTGGGGAAGATTTTTAAGGACTTCATGGGCTGAATTAGAATTTAGATTTAATTCTCTTTTCAGTGGAGAGATAAGAGAGGATTTTAGGTAGTGTAGTAACAAAATTGTATTTGATATTTAAATGGAAAGCCCTAGTGAAAAAGGGAAGTTCTGAATGAATTGGAAAGAAGCTGAAGGTGATGGGACCATGGTTATACTAGTTAAGAAGAGACATTACAGGAATGTGAAGTAAAGTAGTATGGGGGAATGATATATGTGCAAGATAATTTCAAATTTCTGTGAGACAGAGAACATACAGAAAAGTGGTGATTGATATATAAGAATTTACCTTCTAGAATACAAGCAAAGAAAAACTGATCTGACTAGAAAGAATCTGAGAGGGCTTAATATTTTCAGGCACCAGTGTAAAAGAATGCAAGTATGAACATCACAATACTTGAAAAATGAATATGGAGTAACAGAACTTTCTATTTCAGTGTGCAGAATCCCTAGCAGACAAGTGCTTATCCCCTTAGCAAAAAACAAAAGTAATGTGTTTATTTCTAAGAAGAAAGTAACTGAGTAGGAAAACAATGCTTTTTACCTTAGCAAACGCCCATAATCTAAAATTTGAGATTTTTCCAGACCAGCCTTTCAGCAACTTGTCTCAAAGAAAAGCCTGTAGGAAACAGATACCTGACAGCATCTCTAGTAAAATCATTTTGAATTACAAATGCACATGCAACAAATATCAAACACTAAAAATAAGTCACCTATAAATGAAAAAGATTAAAATAAAACAAACATATTTTTAAAAAGACAGCAAATCCAATAATGACAATCCAAGGCAAAGGAAATAACTATTTAAAAATGCTTCACAGTCTCTTAGAGAAATTCTAAGGCACATACACACAAACAAAGATAAGATGTTGGAAGTATTTAAGAAAACAAGAAAGAACTCAAAGAAACAGAAATATTACTGAACTGCCAAATAAAAATTTAATTTCAATGTTAAAACATAAAATCAAGAAAGAAGAAAAAATGGAAAATACAAGGGGGAAAAAAAGGATTTTTCAAAGATGAACAGGCCAAACTGAGGAGTCCAACACCAAAGTAATAATGTCAGAATGAGGATACCGAAGGAACAAATTTTCAAAAAAATAATGCAAAAAAAATCCTAGAATTAAAGTTGTATAAGAGCTTTAGATTAGAAGTACCCACTGTATAACTTGTAAATTAAATAAAGAAAGTCAAGACATGAGGACTGATATCATCTCCTTTGGATATATATCTAGAAGTGTGACTGTTGAATCATATGGTAGTTCTATTTTTACTGTTTTGGGGAACTTCCATGCTGTTTCCACAATGGCTCTACCACTTCACATTCCCACCAAGAGCACACACAAATTCCCTTCTTCTTTCCACATGCTCACTGACACTTGATATCTCTTTTTTTTATTATAGTCATTCTAACAGGTATGAGGTGATAGCTCATTGTGGTTTTGATTTGCATTTTCATGACAATTAGTGATGCTGAGTACCTTTCTGTACAACTGTTGACCATTGTCTCCTTCTGAGAAATGTCTATTCAGATCCTTTACCTATTTTTAATTGGGTTATAGGAGAGCTCCTTATATATTTAGGATATTGACCTCTTAGAGATATAGTTTGCTAATATTTACTACCATTCTTTAGGATGTCTTTTCATTTTCCTGTTTCCTTCCTTGTGCAGAAGCTTTTTTGTTTGATGTAGTATAATACTACATTGGTCTAAATGTCTGTTTTTATGCCATTATCACATTGTTTTGATTATTATAGCTTTGTCATATAATTTGAAATCAGATCTGTTCTTCCAGCTTTGTTCTTGCTCAGAGTAATTGGCTATTAGAGATCTTTCGTGGCTCCATATGAAGTTTTGGACTGTTTTTTCCAAGAGGAAAAAAAAAGTGCCATTGGAATTTTGATAAGGATTGCATATTCAGTAACCTAAAAATTAAATTGGTAAGTTAGCCACAAACAATAATCCCCATGTAAAGTTACAAGATACAAGAAGCGAGGAACAAGTTAGTTTATATGTATCCCATAGAATGAAAAAGGCAGGCAATAAGTATATCTGTAGCAATCTCATTTCTGTAACTAGCCATAAGGCTGTGTTTGATACAACTTCTTTCTTCCATGACACATTCCATGTTTCCTTGGCAGTAAGCCAACACTTTAGTTAGTTGGAATTCTTTACCTGGTCATCTTTAAAGGGTCTGAAACCTTGGTAGTAATTTGGAGTTACTGTATTTTCCAACTGATTTTTAAAAAAATATATTTATTTATTTTTGAGAGAGAGAGAGAGAAAGAGGGAGGGAAAGGAGGCAGAGAGAATCTTAAAGCAGACTCCCCACTGAGTGAGGAGCTGGGTACAGGGCTTGATTCCACAACCCAAGGGATCAAGACCTGAGCCAAAACCAAGAGTCAGATACTTAACTGACTAAGCCACCCAGGCATCCATCCATTGATTTTTATTAATGTACATGGCACCCCAGAGGATCCCCTGGGTTCCAAACATTTTCCTCCCTATCCAGTTGTGTAGCAACAACATGATTTCCCCTGGTAACTTGCACCAAATACCTCAGTCAATATTGTAATTCCCTAAAGTAGTCAGGTATCAGTCCCAACTTAAATTTAATGGAATCATTGTATATCCCTGGTGGAAGGCTTTTTTTGTTGTTTTTTTGTTTCATTTCGTTTTGTTTTTATCTTGGAAACTACGATCTCTAAATTAGCAAAGTTCAAAGTTGTGGGGATGCAGTAAAAGTTCCATAAGTAGATTATTAATTGTAATAGTAAAAGTAGTCACTCCCATTTTCACTCTGCGGAAGGAGTAAAGCAGTTGGCTTTTGGTCAATTTCTCTGTTGATTATAGGAATCAATGGGGAATACCTTGGAGGAAAGACACACGGACAATTACAAACAACCTGATTTCTGGTTCTCCTAGTAAATAAGCTATGACACTGGCTAGGAAAAGAATCTTTATCTGAGGGATACTTTTTTTTTTTAAGATTTTATTTACTTATTTGACAGACAGAGATCACAAGTAGGCAGAAAGAGGAGGAAGCAGGCTCCCCACTGAGCAGTGAGCCCGATGTGAGACTCAATCCCAGGACCTTGAGATTATGACCAGAGCCAAAGGCAGAGGCTTAACCCACTGAGCCACCCAGGCGCCCCTATCTGAGGGATACTTTTACCAGGATACCTTTATCTCTGTTTAGAATTGTTTATGGTACACCAAGTTATGAACTCATGAGTCATGGATTGGCTGAAAATGACACAAGCCTTACTACAATGTGCGGAAGAAAATGGAGATATTACAAACCCTCAACCTCTCTGCTGTGTTATATGAACTGCTAACCTCACTGGAAACATCATCTAATTCTCTAGGCCAGAAAGAATATACCTAATGCTAGAAAGAATGACCTGGAGAAACCACACAGGCTATAACAAACTTCTGCAACAACTGTGACTTTTGATTGCTTATACCCTTAAAATTATTAGAAAAGCATGTTACTGGGTAAGATCTCTGATTAGTGTTTAAGTCCAATTTGATAATTCAATCCTTTGTGTTCACTTTCCTTGGTTCTTGAACCCATGTATTATGGCCAGGGGAGAAATAGCACTGTATGTTTGTTATTAATTCAATGATTATCTACAATGAACTGAGAGATCTACATAAACAAATTTGTTTTCAAAGCGCAAAGTTATTTATAGAGTTTTTCTACATGAAATTGGATTTAATTTATAATATATTAAATTGGAAGATATTGGATAAACTAGTAAAACTTAATTCTCATCCTACTTAGCTGAAATCAATATTAAAAAAATATATATGAGAGCACAATATGTCTTCTGAGCAGGGACTGACAGCAAGTGCTATGCCCTAGGACTTGACTCTGCTCAAAACCTCTGGGGTTATATTACACCAACCTGTCTAAAAATGAAGACTCTGGGATTACTGAAGCAAAACCAAATGGCAGGTATATAGATTTTGATAAATGGTCACCTGTCACCCACCAATTCTTTCCAGGAGCAATACATGGGTTAGATCAAGAGACTGTTGATATGTTCAAGTATCCCTCAGGGTAAAACCTGTTTCTTGTTAATGAATGGATAGCTCATTGGAATCATGAATAAATTGACTGATTTAGTAATCATATCATATATGAACATGAAGAATTATGGTTTAATCAGATCCAGTGATTCTTTAAAAAAATTAGTTAGGGTTCCACTGAGAAATATTCACAGACAAAAAAATGTTCCTAGTTCTGTATTTGGTCAACCACAGTAATATATATCAAAATTGGCTGTTTTTCTCAGGCAGGAGCTTTTCCCTATACTACACATATCTGAATGGGAGAAAGGTAGAGGAAAATCGTGTTATAGAAAGTGGTGTAGAAGGATAGAAAGATTTGTCAAATTGAAGTTGATGCTGTTCGTAGACCTTGAATGATTAGCTATCTTTGTACTAATGTTCAGGGATCCATGTGTAGAAAATGAATCAACAGTTCTTATATTGTCACTGAATCTATTGTCAAACCCATTGCTACGAAGTACAATTCTCTATAATATAAAGAAGAAAACATGACAGGATCTGAGTCTGTCTTAGCACAAGTATAAGACAAGAAAGAAGCTCGCATGCTTCAAAGAAAGAATATGTTTAGTCAGGAAATTAGGTACCTAAATATTGTTGGAAGAACCCAAAGAGCAGATTCTAGAATAGATCTATTGAATGACTACCAAAACAATATGGAATTGATGCCCCAAAATCACCACAACACTGACTGACCCACAATATCAGAACCCACAATATCAGCCATGAACACTTATACAAAGAAGAAAAAAAAAATGAAACTTGAAACTAGACTCCAGAGTTTAGAGGTGTAAGCAAGGACCCTCATCACTGCTACCATAGCTTCAAGAAATCTGGATGCAGACACTGTTGTTTACAGCCAGCCACAGGTTTCTAGGGATTTTCAGACAGCAGTAAGGACATCAGGCATGTAATCTCCACCTCATGTCTGCCTTCCAAATATCATGAAAGCGTTTAAATTTCAGAAACCAATGCACAAAAAGAAACCTAGTTGCAGAGGGGGGGGGAAAGTTGGAAAGGTAATTTTCAGCTTTCTACCTTTTCCAACTAATAGAACACAGAATGATGGCTGAGTTAGACAATTCAAAGTGACCAAAAAATAAGCTAGAGTGCTAGGAATTTAGTGTACAAAAGAAGGAAAAATAAATACCTCATCTTACCTACAAAGAAAATTTATAACTGTTATCATGTATCTGATAATCTAACTTACAGGTTCATAGGCAGCATCACTGCTTCTCAGCCTCAATAAACAGATACACAGAAAATAAAACCAGAATAAACAGAAAACAGTAGATCAACTATTTCATCTGCCTGAACACCCTGCCACACTGCTTGCCCTGCGAGAAGTTCATCTTCATCACTGGCAGATTAAAAAGACTTAACTAAATTATATGATATGATCTAGCACCTTTCATAATACTTCTCTACTAACCAATGTAGTAGTTCATGTGCTTCTAGCAAACTTATTATCTTTATCAAGTTGTTAATATCTGCTGTTTCTATACATATGTCTTTTTCATGAGTCATACTTTTTTGTCTTTTGTTTTTTTATTAGTCTTATCAGAAGATATTTTATTAGATTTTTAAAAGAATTAGCCTTAGCTTTGTTGATCTGCTCTAGGACACCTTTGTTTATCATTTATTAATTTCTTTTTTTATATTTAAGATTCCTTCTCCTTACTTGGTGGGGGGGGGGATTTGTTCTATTCTTCCTTTCCTAAGTTCTTAAACTGGTTTCTTAGCCATTTTGCAGTCTCATTCTTTCCTAACAGGAAAGTAATATGATATTATTAATATAAGACTTTAATTCTATAAGTTGTGCCTTTATATATGGTTTTGTAAGTAGTGTTTTCATTATTTTTTGATATTAAATATTTTTAAATTTCTCTTATTTGTCCTTTATCCATGATTATCTGAACTATACCTTTTATATATTTGAAAATATATTTCTAAGACAATTTTTGTAATTGATTTCTAATGTATGTAATTTTTCCATTTCTATAGCTTAAAGAATGATAGTGTATCGGTGATTTAATATGATTCAATCTATCATTGTATTTTGGCCAAACAATGTGACTGTATATTACTTACATTTTTTATTAGTTTAGATTACTTTATAGACTAGTATGTGGTCAATTTTTATAAAATGTTTGCAAAATTTGTAAAGCATATTTATTCTTCAATTTTGGAGTACATGGTTCTGTATGTGCTCCTTAGATCAAAACTGTTTATGGAGCTACTTAAATCATCCTTAAATCCTTCATATTTTATATTCTAATTTGATCTAGTTCATGCTACAGAAGTCTGTTACAATCTCCCACTGTGATGATGGTACTTTCTCTTTCTCTTTGAAGTTATGTCAATTTTTGCTTTAAGAGTTTACACCTGTATCATTGAGCATACATAAACTAAAACTACCTTCAAGGGTGTACTGAATCTTCTGAAAAAAAATACAGTGCCTCTCTTTTTCTCTTTTAAGGTTTTTGCCTTAAAATCTGTTTCATAAAGCATTAGTATGATTACAACAGTTTTCTTTAGTTGATTTATATTTGATTTAGGTTTTTCCATCCTTCTATGTCCAGCCAGCCTTTCACCTCCCTTTTGTTTCAGTTGTGTCTCTTATAGAAAGTAGCTTAATTGATTTTTGACACTCAGTATCCTTTATTAGGAAAGTGGAGATCATTTATAATGATTATGATTATTTCTACATTTATATCCCCTTCTATCACCTAATTTTATTTCAATTTGTCCCATTTTTTCCTTTATTCTCTAACAATCTTCTTGCCTTACTTGAATTGATTTTTGCTTTTTCACATTCCATTATTCTATTTTCTGTTAGTGACCATCCAGGATGTTTTTATAGACCTACTTATCTCTGAATAAAGTTCAGTGATAACCACGTGTCTCTGTCCTCTTCCAGAAAAAATACTGGCAGGTTAAAATGTTTAAACAAATATCACTATACTCCCAATTTATATGCTCTTTTATAGGATTTCAGGTCTAGCTTGATTTAAACCTTACAAACTAGATATATGTATTATTTTATATTACTTAAGTAATGTTTACTCAGATTGCTCACCAATTTGCATTTTATTTGCTGACATTTCCTTTTTGTATCCCAGACCTATTTTCTGTGGCCATTTTTCTTTTACCCTGTTGAGATGTCAAAGTTCTTTTAGTGACATGAACTTTGTGGATGTTGGTAATGAATAGTCTCAGTATCTGTTGTCTGATATTGTGTTTATTCCAATGTCTTTACTGAAAGATAGTCTTCCTGAATTTACATTTATGACTGATTACTTTCTCTCAGCACATGAAAAAGTTATCACATTGCCTTTCAGCTTTCAATGTGGTTGAGACATTAATAATCAAAATTAGGTAATCAATCTTTTTTCTCTAGTTGGTTTTAAGATCTTCCCTTTGTCTCCTGGATTCTTCGGTTTTGCTACAGCTTGTTTTGCTGTGTTTACTTTGGTTTTGTTCCCATGTGCTCACTACCCTGCTTGGGATGTATGGACTTTTCTGAATCTGAGAACTTGTGCCTTTAGTAAATTCTGGGCGAAAAAATTCAGTTATTATTTCACATAATGCCAGACCTCTACCTCTTCTGATCTCTCTCTCTCTCCTTTTTTTTTTTTTTTTTTTTTTTAGAGAGAGAGAGAGAGAGATCATTTTCGTGAGTGAGGAGTGCAGAAGGAGAGGGAGGGGGAGAATCTTAAGCAGGCTCCATGCCCAGTGAAGAACCCAACATACAGTCCATGACAGGGCTTGATCTCACAATCCTGAGATCATGACCTGAGCTGAAATCAAGAGTCAGATGTTTAACTGATTGAGCCACCCAGGAGCCCCTCTTATGATCTCCTTTTAGATATAGACTGGCTGCCTGCCTCTAATATTTATGTGCCCTAATCTCACTTCCACTTTTACCATTTCTTTCTTTTTAGCTTTATTTTAAACAATTTCTTCAGCTATATCTTTGATTTTATTAATTATATATAATTTTAAAGATTTTATTTATTATTTGACAGACAGAAATCACAAGTAGTCAGAGAGTCAGGCAGAGAGAGGAGGAAGCAGGCTCCCTGCAGAGCAGAAAGCCCGATGCGGGGCTCGATCCCAGGACACTGGGATCATGACCTGAGCCAAAGACAGAGGCTTTAACCCACTGAGCCACTCAGGCACCCCTAATTATATCTTTAATTCTGTAATAAGTTGCCTTTGTTTCCATTAATATACTTCTTTGATTTCTAGAAGTTCTGTTAATTTCTGGTCATATTTCCAGTATTCTCTCAACATGCTACCCTCTAATCTCTGTAGGAGTCTGACTCTGTGGCTTATGATTTCTGCTGAATCTTGCTCAAGGTGGATTATTTCTTCATAGAACAATGTACCATATTTTATTTACCTTTTCTGTTTTGATGACCAGATAATTTGTTTTCAATTTGTTTGTTTTCTGTTGATATCTCCTTGGGCAAATGTGCTAATCTCATTTGCAGATACCCTAGAATTGTAACTGCTGTTCATAGGGTCCACATGTTCAGTTCATAGTCCCTAAAATGGCTGCATCCATCTCATTCTCACTAGCATGTGGGATAAGAGATGTTTTCCAGAAAACCTCATCAATACCTGATATTGTCAGAATTTTACAATTTTTTCAATTCTGTGGGTTACAAAATAACTACATAGCTACTTTTAAGTTTGTATTGCCCTAGGTTACAATAGGATTCCACATCTTTTCAAATACTTATGGCCATAAATTGTTATATCTTTTGTCAATTTTTCTAGAAAACAGTAATGTTTGTTATTAGCTGAACTGCATATTGTTTCATAGTGAAGTTTCTAGTGTATATATAGTTAGCATTGTTGATTGGAAAGAGATCTCTATGCCTTCTGTTCCATATATGGACATAGCAATATTGCAATGTTTTTACTTTGTACACAATCAATAGTAAGAATTTGTTTACAAAGAAACAATCTCAACTGTTTCTCTTCCAAAATCTCTACTCCTTATAACCATTCTGTTTCTGAAGTAGCACCTGGGAATAATATCACAGTAGGTGTCAGGAAAAATAATTTGCACACATATGCTTCTTGACTGTTGTGTGAAAAACAAGAGTCTATATATAATAAATAAGATTTCATTTTTTAAAAGTTATATAATAGTTTGAGAAAAGAGAAATGGACTTCAGATGTTTTTAGTTTTTACCTATTTTTCTCTTTTCAGAAACAAAAGTTAACATCCTGAATTTTAAGCATCAAGGAACCATGTATTTTCCTAATGCATATTATAAGATGTTAAAGTGCAAATACCAAAACTCAAGGTATTAAGTGTCTCCAGTATTGTATCAGATTCTACAAATCGATATATTTTTAAGATTTTATTTATTTATTTGAGAGAGAGAGAGTGTGTGAGAGAGAGAGCATGAGAGGGGAGAAGGTCAGAGGGAGAAGCAGACTCCCCACAGAGCTGGGAGCCCCATGCGGGACTCGATCCTGGGACTCTGGGATCATGACCTGAGCTGAAGGCAGTGGCTTAACTAACCAAGCCACCCAGGCACCCCTACAAATGGATATTATAATTGTTTCAAAGATTTGGGGAAAGAACAAGAAACAGTCCCAAAGCAACAATCAGCTAGTCTTACATCAATTAACATAGCCACAAACTAATTAGCTCTAATGTGAACTGTCAGGACTATTATCAGGCTGATTACTGAGATATTTAATTGCTTTAAATGCCCGCATACTTCCAATGATTTACACAGTCACTTTGAGGAAAAACATGCTTCAATAGAATCTAAGAATTACAAGTATTAAAAACATGAAAGAAATTATGTGAGGGCTCTCATTGCCTGACAAACTAAAATGATATATGAAGAGAGTTATTCACTATGACATTTAGTAAAACTAAAGGCTTTTATTAGCTATAATTCAGTTTGAATTCATTTCTGTAACCAGCAAATAAACATTAACAAATTTATTAATCAAGAGCTTTTCTATAGGTCTACTGTTAAGGGTAATTTTTTGCTAGCTTAAATGAAACTGCTTTGACTACTACTATTATTATGCTAATAAATTTAGTAGGGCTGGATATCTGCCAGATATATTAGAAACATACAATTTTGTAGATGCTTTTGAAATTCAAAAACATTAGCGCTTATTGATAAGCAATAATAGTTACAATAAACAAAGGAGACTCCGTTCAAAAATAAATTATTACACTTGATGAATAGGTAAAATCAAATTTCTAATGAATTTTTTAAAAATTTGTTAACCCATGTATATTCTCTAGTCATAGTTATTGAATTCCCATTTATTTGATTAGCTACAGAAAATCCACAGATGTTTTGGTGAATGTGAATAACCTGCTAAACTGTGACACATAGCAAATACCTGTGTCCAAAAGCCGTGTTGCTGAAGATGGCATTCGGGAAACACTGTTGCTAGGTAACAGATTGCCCTCCTGCCTACAGTCAGCCATTTTGAAAAAGTCAATGTGAGACTACTAAAAGTATGTCAAGAATATAAAATATACAACCAATATTCAATCATTCTGCAAAAATGAAACCACGACATGATAAACAGCTGAATCAAGAAGACAGACTACATCTGCAAATTACTTTACAATTTAAGAAGCATTTTTAAACAATCTCTGATTTGATTCTCATAACATCAGACAACAAGGTGGATGTTTATTTGTATCCTATAAATGAAGAGTCTGGTCCAGAGAAGTCACACACCTATAAGACTGTAGGCACATTAATTCAGTCTCAGGTCTTTGGTACCTAAGTCCAGTTCTTTCTTTCTAGTACTCATTTCTCAAGCATATGATTTTTATGGTAAGACAAGTAGATATTTCAAAATGGCAATTCCATCATCACTGGCAAGTCCAGTTTGACATGGAAAGAGACTAGAAAAAAGCCTCACCACATGTTGTTTCAAATGTAAAAAGTAATGGGTGGAAAAGAACCAGAAACACAGAAATAATCACTGTATCATGGAAGTAACATGAATGGTTATCATTACGGCATCCTCACACATCCTTCAATAGCTCTATTTTGTGAACAAAGAAATTGAAGCTCATAGCAAGGAATTAGTGGTACTCTGACACTGGTAACAGTGGAGCTGACATTTGAACTATCTAATATCTAAGCCAATGCTCTTTTCAAAATACCACAAGGCATCACAGAACTCAATGGATACAATAAAATAGTAAGATTTTGATCTTTCCAGGCAGCAAGAGGCATATTACATGTGACCTATACTGATACAGTATTGGCAATTAGTACTCACACTATATGATCTACACAGACTTTAATGTACGTTAATACATAGTAAACAGAGAAAAAATAGAATGTGCGTTATTTTTTAACCAAAATTCTATGCAAACAATATTTCATTTAGACGCCATGTTAATCTCTTCCTTCTTCCTTGGGTAATTTAAAAATAAGGCACAGTTACTCATGTCTCGGTTAATTGTGAAATATTTCCCCCACTTCTTTGCTTAGCCAAAGTCTAATATCTCTGCTTTCATTCTGAAATAGCTGATATTGGCCCACACGTTTACCTAACACCCAGACAACTAAGCTGAGTTACATTTTGATCTTTCCAGGTTTAAGATGTCTGCCCAGGTGGACGAAAGAGAATGTATGACACTGCTATGGAGAGAAAAAAAAATGAAAACTTTTAACTTCATTTACACAAATATACAGTGAACCAACGGAAGAGAAGCGTGGGTCAGAGCACATATGGGCATGCCAGTCCCTTGCTCCTTCCAACTCTTTGACAAGTGCCAACATCACTTAATAAGCTTTTAAAATATTTTATATTTGTACTTCTGACCTTTCTTTGAGTATAGTTTACACACAATGTTACACTAATTTCAGGTGTGTGATTCAATTTATCTATATGTTATGGATAAAGAATATGTGTGTGCATGCACGTGCGTGTGTGTGTGAATAGGAATGTTACTCAGCCATTAAAAAAAAAAGGATGAGAACTTTGCCATTCTGATAACACAGATAAACCTAGATGGTATTATGCTAAGTGAAATAACTCAGACAGAGAAAGACAAATACTATATGATTTCACTTATACTTCTGAACTTTTAATTCCCCAAAACTTTGGAACCATGTGACAATATGAGGTACCTCCCTTTTTCTCTTTTCTATTCACTCCCTCAAAATAGCATAAGGATGTTAGGACAGTAATTTCAGTTTAAATCTGAGATACAAACTATAGTGGTAAGAATTCTAAAATATGACCTCCCCTTTTCAATTAAAAAAAAAAAATACCTGGGACGCCTGGGTTGCTCAGTCAGTTAAGCATCTGCCATCTGCTCAGGTCATGATCCCAGGATTCTGGGATCAAGTCCCACATCCAGGCTCCTTGCTCAGCAGGAAGCCTGCTTCTCCCTCCGCCTCCCTCTCCCCCTGCTTGTGCTCGCTTGCTCTCTCTCTCTGACAAAAAAATAAGTAAAATCTCAAAAAAAACAAACAAACCCAAGTGCCATTTAAGAATACAAAATGAAGAAAAAGCCAATTACAGATTACTACCTGTTATGCTCTAACAGTCTGCTAGCTAGTAGTTGCTTGAACACTTGAGCACTTGAATGTTAATCAACTACTAACTTTGTATGGCAAATTTAGATACATGTATTCAGCCATAACTATAAATTTATATCTATAAATTGTTTTTACTGAAATTAATTTTGCTCATTTGTTTTTTGCAAATAAATATTTTCTTATATTCACATATATTCAAATATTCATATTATTCTACTAACGTTGATGAATCTATCCTACAGTTTTGAAAGAGATGGAGTTTTAAGAAAAGGCACTGGCTTTAAAAATAACTATTTTGTGGACTCTACTACGTATAGTTAAGTTCATACTACACAAACAGTATTTCATTTAGACACCATGTTAATCACTTCCACCTTCCTTAGGTAATTTTAAAATAAGGCACAGATCACTAGGAGATAGGAAATATGATATATATAGTGTAGATTATGATATAAATAATTTTTTTAACATAAATAATTTTTAATGGGATGTCTGGATGGCTCAGTCAGGTAAGCATTTGCCTTCAGCTCAGTCATGATCCCAAGGTCCTGGGATCAAGTCCCACATTGTGCTCCTTACTTGGCGGGAAGCCTGCTTCTTCCTCTGCCTGCTTCTCCCCCTGCTTGTGCTCTCTCTCTCTCTGACAAATGAATAAATAAAATATTTTTAATAAATATATAAATACTTTTTGAAGAAAATGTTTTCTATGGACATCTCTTCCCAATTTGTATGCTAAACTTTAATATTTTATAGTCATATAGTTTCTTAAATAAATCAATATAATTTCATGCTGAGAGGCTATTTAGCAAGAAAAAAATCATAGTAGTTCATATTTATTGGGCACCAGACACTATCCTACACAGTTTAAGTACACATCTTAAGTACCATTTAAATTTCAAACTGTCTCTTGCCACAGGTACTATTGTTTGTCCCTTTTGACAAGATTAAATATGATAAGTAAATAACCCAAGTTCACATTGCTAGTAAACAAAGCAATCAGAACTTAAAGCCATTCTAACTCCTGAGTCGGTGCTTTCAACCACCATGAATCGTGCTTCCCATGGAGTACTTAGGAAGATTATACCGTGAAAGAGATAATTATAAACAGTTCTATATTCCTTGTCATAATATGATATTTTCCATAGACTTCACAAAACAAAAGGTGTTTTCTTTCCTATGCTACAACAGGCATTACAAGGTATGTAATTAGATAAATGAATACAATTCAATGCCTGTTTATTTGGGAAAAATATATTTGCCCCGTCACAGAACACAGTTCCATTTCATTCTCAGATATCTTACATTTACCATAATAATACTCTAAGCCGCAACAAGTTAAAACACACAGCAGGAAACTGCCTAGTAAAGACAAAGAAATCTGTTCAATATAGATTTAATTATAAAGGCATTTAACTTGATTGGTAGCAATCATTACATGGTATTTCACACAACATTAAATGGAGAGCCTGTTAGGAAAGATAGATTACCTCAAAACTGAAGCCACATACATATCACCAAAATTGTTTGACATCTTACATATTTTAGATGGCTATTTCTTAAGAGTCAAAGACCAGTCCTGTTCAAATGCCTCAGCTTGACCTCAAATTCTCTTTGGAAGTAAGTTGGATAAATCATATACTCCCAAATTAAATGCTTGTATTGTACCAAGTTAAATATGTACTAAGGAAGTATAATATTCAATGATAGAGAATTAATAATATACATTACTAAAAATGACTATTTGCATCTCTAATAGATCACGTTATGCTCTATCTACTCACTCACTTCATTGAAAGCAGTACTTCAACTTAATTTATATAACTATTTTAAAAGAAATGCCATTTAAACTTCATAATATACCCTCTGCATCACACTGTTTTAATCACATTAATGGTAGGATACAAGTCCTCAGGGGTGTACTTATAGAAGAAATAAGACCGTGCAATCAGTGCATCAAGGTTTTGTCATTGAAAATGACTTTAAGACATGTAAAGGTGTTTTAGAAATGTGATCAAGAATTGGAGTTGAACCAAGTTCTTACAAGACTTGTCAAACCATGATGACCAAATACAACATGAAGATCAGAAATTAAGAAACAGGACAATAAACTGAAAGTCAAGGCAAGAGTGAGAAGCAGAAAAATTCTGAGAAATAAATGGGGCATCTGCCACTCACCAACACTAGTTGGTAGATTCAAGATTCAAAAATATGTAGTGCTGACCTCATTAAATAGATGGCAGAATATGAATTGGTGATATTTTACTGTATTAAAGTCTTCAAGCTTAAATTGACAATAGCTCACCATATTTACCAATACCAGTAAAAAGTGAAATACGTAGCAAACTTCTTTCACTGGTTAGAAATAAAAAATCAGCACCAAATGAAATGCATGCAATAGTTAGACTATATTCAAAAATTTTGGATTTTGTAATGGGGGATAGGGAGAATACGTTTTTCAGAGACTCTGGCCCAGTAATAAAAATGGGAGATGGGAGATGGAAATGAGAAGGGAGAAGGGAGAAAGCTGGAGAGAGAAGGGTGACTTTAATAGATTTGTGTTTTATAATTTTTCTTTACTATATTTCAGACTGTTTGATTTTAATTACTTTTAAAGATTTTGCACGAATTTACTTTTTTTCATGTTTAACGATGTGAAACTGTTCAGGGTAGGTATAAATTACACATATAACATATTTATCTGTGAGATGATAAATATCTTTATTCTCTCACTGGTTAAATTACAAGCCATTAAATAATGAAATTCTATTTTCCACCACTTAACTTTTACAAATGAAGAACTATCATTTTTTCACATCCCTCCTCTAAAGGATCCATTAATTAACTTGTAATTTTGTAATCAATAGTGAATATGACATTAGAAAAATCAAAATGATTTTAATTGTGCTAATTTCTCACCAACACTCATCTGGGTATATTTGAGGAAACAAAGGTGACACTTCCATCATTAATAAATACATTAGGATATATGAATAACCGAACCCACAGGAAGTATTTTTCCTCACTAATTTGTGATACATCTTTCACTGAAATAATAAGAGAACAGATAGCAGTCACTCTAGTTCAATGGCACTTTGCCATTTGAGAGTCTTAAGATTGGTGAAAGCTATGAGCTTTCTCTCCAGAATATGCAGTTAAACATAAACACATTTTATAAATCATTTTGGGTAGTGAAATTGGTGGCAACAGCGGAGTCAGGAACCCAACTCTAGCACTAGCTCTCATCTGCTTTCCTATTCTTTCTTTCAAACAGCTTCACAAAGACCTATTTCTATGAACATTATAGTTCTCTGGCTATAACATGCAAATACTACTATTTTCTCTCTTTTTTTTTTAATGAATTGTTGAACAACATTCAACAAATATCCCTTGACGTTGTCTTTAAAGTGGATTATCAATCTATTCTAGTTGATAAACATGTCCCTGATAAACTGGGTATTTCAGTATCAGTAAATAAGCAAAAGAAAATGTGTCACATTCACATGTCAGCAGTTGCAGGTCAGTTTCAATATTAACAATGATGCAATTAAAAGTGCATTTGCACTTTACTAGCTCTTTTAGGTTTTATATAGTTACCCTGTGAGACAGTTTTTGGAAATGAAGTCACTTTTAAACAAAGATAACATACTTAAAATATGTCTGATGTATAGTATGTACTCAGTAAATATTTGTAGAATAAATGAATTTAATGTTGTTTTTGGATTCTTCATTCTGAAGGGGGGGGATGTATGTGTAAGGATAACCTGTATAACATTTCACTTGTTTTCCTTTCAGTAATCTTGTTCACATTTAATCTTTTTACATATCTTACCCTAGTAATGAGAGATCTATCTATCTATAAGGTATCAAGACACTTTAAAGTATGCAAAATATATTAGTTTTTCAGCTGAGATAACATGTGAGTCTGCAGATCTATATAACAACTTTTATATATGCTCTCCATTTAAACAGCTGATACTGTGAATAATTTAACCTTTTCTCAGTGATTCATGTTCAACCTTTAGCAATATCAATAAATGCAAGATTTCAAGGCCCAGAGGCATGCCCTCAAGGGTTCTCAAGTTGGCTATGATAGATTGTTTTTTATATTAAACAACCACAAAAAAACTTTTTAAATTATTTTGTCTCAATTTTATGGGGTATTTTATTTTCCTGTTCTCTTTCTCACTATTGATTGGCAAATATTCCAACTTTGGATTTGTTTTTGTCTACACTTGCCAGCCCATTTTACCTTTTTAAACTGCTGTGTATGGTCTGATTTCAATTAGTACACAGAATATTTACATGCAAAATTAGAATACTTAGATTGTGAGTAAAGGCTTGTGAATGAAATACTTGGCTTTGTACTATTATTTTTAAAAACTGCTATTGTTCCCTATTACTTGGAGTTGCCAGATACATAAATCCATGTGTCATATTTTACTACTATAAATACAGTCAACATTAAGAAGAACCATTCTTCTGGGGCTCCTGGGTGGCTCAGTGGGTTAAGCCTCTGCCTTTGGTTCAGGTCATGATCTCAGGGTCCTGGGATTGAGTCCTGCATTGGGCTCTCTGCTTGGCGGGGAGCCTGCTTCCTCCTCTCTCGCTCTCTCTCTGCTTGCCTCTCTGCCTACTTGTGATCTCTCTCTCTGTCAAATAAATAAATAATTAAAAAAAAAAAAAAGAAGACCCATTCTTCTCTTTGGGTAAGTATATTATGTTCAAAGGTTATCTCTGTGCTGGTCATTCGTTTGTTGCTTTCCAACCCATTCCCATTTCCTCCCCTGGTCCACTGACCAGGGCAGGCACTGGAAGATGGGTTAAAAGGGGAAAACTGAGGTTTTTCTCATGCCTCCCACAAACCTGCTTTAACTGGCATCTTTTCAGATTGAAGATCCATTCCCTCCATGGGTCTAGCTCCTCCTAGCTTCTGAGGTCTGGTAGCGCCATCTCTTCTCTGTATTTCCTAGACCTAGGGGTGTTACCAGTGTTATTAGTATCCTCTTATTGCTAATCCCTCACCATCCTATTTGGTTCCCAACTCTTCCATTATCTGCGTAAAATACCTCCCTGCATAAATACTTCCCTTGGCTGCAACAACCCATCTGCCTGCCGAGCTCCTTCTTTGTCAGCTCCATGACAAAACCACTACTTCAGTGTCCGTAGCACATATTAATTTTCAGGGAGTAAACATCTTTAAAATACCTATAGTTAACCACAATAAAAAGTTCCAGCTTATTGTAACAATTTTAAAGTCAGGATACAGTGTCAGATCTTAGTGAAAAAGTGAGTGATTGGCCTAACAGAATTAATGCTACAAAACAGGCTTCGTTTATAATGATTCTACTCAAAAAAAACTAATTTTTAATGAAATATTTTATAAAAAATAAAATCCACACATCCATGTATAACAATGTGAATTAAAACCAGATAGTCTTTATACTGTTTATAAGCAATTTTAAGTAGAATCATAAACATTTTTTTTTAAAGATTTTATTTATTTGTCAGAGAGAGAGAGAAAGAGAGCACAAGCAGGGGGAGCTACTAGCAGAGGGAGAAGCAGACTCCTCACTGAGCAAGGAGCCTGATGCAGGACTCAGGTCCCAGGACCCAGGGATCATGACCTGAGCTGAAGGCACACACTTAATCCACTAAACCACCCAGGCATCGGGCAGAGTGGTAAATATTTTATTTTATTTTATTTATTTTCAGTGTTATAGGATTCATTGTTTATGTACCACACCCAGTGATCTTGATACACATTCATGTATTATAATAGTTTCTAACCCTCATGTAATAATATCATGTCACAACAATTTTTTTGAAGAATGTACTTTTAAGTAGGATCTTATTAAAATTTTTAAATACATTTGGCTTGCAGCCTTGATCAGAATTGAATTATATAATTAATAAGTTTTCATATATTGATATCCTCAATTGACTACTCTCAGTATTCTATAGTACTTTAAATCAAAATAAAGTGCCGCCACATTACTGTAAATCTCAGTGAAAATTTTGCTAAAGAATATTTTCAACTCTAAATTTTTTTTTAAAATGTGTATCTCAGGCCAAGTGTTTTTACAGGTAGTCCTCCCTCTATTCAAAGTATCTCTCTTCAACAAGTGTTTTTATCAAGCTATCATGAAAATATAAGCTCCATCAAGAATCTTCCCAAAATTAAGATTTCTAACTACAATTTTCAAATTTCAAAATTAAAACTTTTATACAGTCTATGTCCCCACGGTTTATTTGTTAAGTTCTTCCCTTGATTTTTTTAGGTGGAGATTTCAATGTCTTCATCTTTGTACATTTAGGGTTCAATAATCAAAATTGGCTAAAAAATATTCAAAAGTTGAAGACTTACTGAATATTTTAATTGTTTCTCACTGACTCTGAGCAAAATGCTATAAATATTGATAAGATTCATTTATAAAAGCGCTTAATCCTTTATCAGACACTTTGATTGATCAATCAAGTATTTTATGAAGTCTCAGATTTTTTTTTTTTTTATTTGACAGACAGAGATCACAAGTAGACAGAGGCAGGCAGAGAGAGAGAGGAGGAAGCAGGCTCCCTGCCAGGCAGAGAGCCGGATGTGGGGCTTGATCCCAGGACCCTGGGATCATAACCTGAGCCGAAGGCAGAGGCTTAACCCACTAAGCCACCCAGGTGCTCCTGAAGTCTCAGATATTTTTAAAATCTGATTATATATGAACACCCAAGAGAGAAAGCATGTTCTGCTTTGCTAAAATATTTTTTATACTTCAGTTACTCTGTTTTATGTAAAAATGTTTTTAAATTTTGTCAATATAGGTGCGAATTTCATCAGTAGATGATCATATCTTATTTAGCCATAATTAATTATGAATTATGTGTTCAGATGAGCCAATTCCAAGTTCATTTTTGGTCTATGGATTTATTAATTTAACAACAACATTACTTTTATCATAATGCTGTAGCCCACCAAAATGTACATTCCAAGCATTGCCACAAAAACAAATACATTTTTCTTTAATGCTAAATATTTCACCAAAGTCACAGCAGCAATCACAATATTGTCAAGTGTTTCATCTTCAATAAGGTGAGCTCCCAGGTATATCTGATTCCACATCTCAGAAAAAAAAAATATTAACTGTTGTTAAAATTAACTGATTTTCTTTTTGATTTCTATTTGTTTCTATAACTTTTATTCTAATGACACTGATATAAAACCAGCATCTCTTAAGCATTAGTGAAGCTCATCCTCTGATGTGAAAACAAATACAACAGCTACATACATAAAAACCGGGAATAAAAAAAAAGCAAATAAAAATACAACTGTCACTCAATCTAAATGAAAAGTCATGTTTCACAGACTAATTTGTAAATGTACCTTCTGCAACTGCATGTGTTACATTACTTCCTTTTTCTGCAATTCTCTTAAAATAAATTAGAACATTTTGAGTAGGTGCAGATGCTTTTTTAGTGAATCTGTGTCTTCTGATTTTTATGTGACCATAAAGCACCACCATAAATGTAACTATTTATAGATATTATGTACAAATTACACAATCATCAACTGTCTTGAGATTTGAAAATTCAGCTCTTAATATTTAATTAATCATGCTGTTTTATTTTTAAGTGTATTGCTATCAAAGGGAATATTTTGCAAGATAAAATGTTTATCAAGCAATAAAATAAATATGTACTGTATATTTGCACATTATGATAAATGACAAAACCACCACACAAGTGTACTAAAGAAGAACTTCTCTGGGGCACCTGGGTGGTTCAGTCAGTTAAGTGTCTGAGCTGTGGCTAAGGTCATGATCGCAAGTGTCCTGGGATCCAGCTCTGCATCGGGCTCCCTGCTCAGCAGGGAGCCTGCTTCTCCCACTCCCTCTGCCTGTAGCTCCCCTGCTTGTGCATGCTCTCTCTCTCTTTCTCTTTCTACAAATAAATAAATAAAATTTTAAAAAAATAAAGACAAAGGGCTGATACCCAAGATCTATAAAGAACTCCTCAAACTCAGCACACACAAAACAGAAAATTGCATAAAAAATGTGCAGAAGACATGAACAGACACTTCTCCAAAGAAGACATACAAATGGCTAACAGACACATGAAAAAAGGTTCATCATCATTAGCCATCAGGAAGATTCACATCAAAACCACATTCAGATACCACCTTACATCAGTTAGAATGGCCAAAATTAACAAGACAGTAAACAACAAGTGTTGGAGAGGATGTGGAGAAAGGGGAACCCTCTTACACTGTTGGTGGGAATGCAAGTTGGTGTAGCCACTTCGGAAAACTGTGGAGATTCCTTAAGAAATTAAAAATAGAGCTACTTTATGACCCTGCAATTGCACTATTGGGTATTTACCCCAAAGATACAGATGTAGTGAAAAGAAGGGCCAACTGTACCTCAATGTTCATAGCAGCAATGGCCACAGTCACCAAACTGTGGATGCCCTTCAACGGGTGAATGGATATGAAGATATGGTCCATATATACAATGCAATATTACTCAGCCATCAGAAAGGATGAATACCAACTTTTGTATCAACATGGACGGGACTGGAAGAGATGATGCTGAGTGAAATAAGTCAAGCAGAGAAAGTCAATTATCATATGGTTTCACTTACTTGTGGAGCATAAGGAGTAACATGGAGAACATTAGGAGTTGGAGAGGAGAAGTGAGTTGGGGGAAACCAGAGGGGGGGACAAACCATGAGAGACTGTGGACTCTGAGAAACAAACTGAGGGGTTTGGAGAGGAGGGGTGGGGGGTTGAGTAAACCTGGTGGTGAGTCTTAAGGAGGGCATGTATTGACTGGAGCACTGGGTGTGGTGCATAAACAGTGAAACTTGGAACACTGAAGAATAAAATAAAATAAAATTACCAAAAAAAAACCTTCTCAGTTTTTAATTTCACCAGCAATATTCTGTACTAAAATATTTTTCAGTACACCTAACCTATGATTTTGCATATTCCCAACTGTTTCTACCAACTTGAGAGCTGATGACTTCAGGCATCAAACAGGCCTCCACTCACCAGGGCACAATAGTTAGTACACCAAATGGACAGCAAGGGTAGCAGAAAATGCATTTTTCCCATCACTTCCTGAGATCATCTTAGGTATATAACTAACCTTCCTTTTGGTTCCCTTGTCTGTAGAAGGGAAGTTCTCTCCTATGCCAGAATGCATTAATGGTTGATCAGACTAAGGGACCATACACACTCAAGAACTGTCCAATGGGGAAAGGACACTAATATTCAGAATGGATCTATATGTTCTGCAGTTATATCTAATAATACGACCAGAGCTGAATGTAAGGGAAGTTTTAAAACTCAGCTGCAGATGCAGTTTTCATTGTCGTTTTTAGTAATTGTCCCTTTATTTGAACTTTCTTTTTTTTTTCCTGAACTTCCGATTTCCTTCTGAACACCTTAAATTCCAATGAATCACTAAAATTTCAACACAAATTGGGACATGAAATAATCCCACCTTGGGGTAAGGAAAGTTGAAAAAGAAAGAAAACATTGAAAAGCATATGAAACAAGAAACTGGGACTACAACAATAAAAGAGAGAGACAGAGAAGGAATGAGTAATAATCCTCCATTACTATCCATACATTATACACTGACCATAAAGCCAATGCACATACAAAATTTAGCTTGGATTTTCCAAACTTTTATCAAAGAGTAGCTTCACAAATGAGATAACAACATATTTATGATGGATGACTTTAATTCTTTTCAAAAAGAAATTGTTTTCTCAGGGTTCAGGCAATTATTCATTACAAAAATAGCAGGAGATGTAAACAATGACAGCTGGACATAAACTGAGCCCCCAAAACATAGGAAATTGGAAAGGGTAATTTTCTACCCTGTCAAAAGTAAAATATATCTATTTTTCAGTATAATAAAAGCTTATTTATGGCGTTTGACTCATATGTAAACTGTTATTGACCTCAGGGTCTATGTTACAAACCAATGTTCATAAAGTGAAAACTGAAAAATTGTAACTGCACACCCAATTTGATACCTTTCACTGGGAAAAGGAAGTCATGCACAAAATAGTTCAGTTTTAAATTTCAATAAGGAGACATTTGTGATTTTATTACTACTCATTCAAAAACATCCCTTCCAAAATAAGTAATAGGGATAAGAATAATTTGTGAATGTCTTAGAAATCTTAGGTGTTCTAATAATTCCCCAAACACTGTAATTCTACAAAGTAAATTGAAAAGTATAGTTTATAAAAATCCAAAAACATTACTTTTGTACAAAAAACGTTCAGTCCCTGAAAACTCAGATCATGAAAAAAACATTTCCTACCATGACAAGTGTTTTATCCCCAGCCTAAGTGATGTATACTTCAAAGGCCCTGTTTTGTTTTTCTGCTTCTCTGTTTTTGTGAGGATAAATGACATAATATGTGTAAGGTGCTTTGAGCTCCTAGAAAAGATGCAACATATCCATTTTATCTATTGGTAGCCACTACTTTATAATTTTTGTTAAACCTCACACTTCTCAAAACACATATGTCAGCAACTTTTGCCTCCTTAAGTTATATTCAAAGCTTCAATTGAACTGTTCCGTCTTATCACTTTATCCGTACAAGATAGGTGAAAAGTACAAAGTCAATTGGAAAATGAGAAGATGGTATTTTTTAATGTACATCATGATCCCTACTGAATGACTGAATTAAATTGAAAATCTTTTTTCCTTTAATAAAAGAAAAAGTCCTTTATTTTGCATGTCCTGGTCATGATAAAAACTACTGTCTGGAAGTGTCTCCACCCAATTTGATAAAAGTCAGTATCTGTGTTGTGCTTCTCTTGATGTTCTGTTCTTGAAAGAACTGATCTTTTCAACAGTAAAGTTTTATTATGATGTGGTATCGCAATAATTAAACAACTGGATTTCTTTGCAAAAGGAAGCCACGTTTTCTACCAAAAATTACTGAAGAGGGGCACCTGGGTGGCTCAGTGGGTTAAGGCCTCTGCTTTCGGCTCAGGTCATGATCCCAGGCTTCTGGGATCCAGCCCTCATCGGGCTCTCTGCTCAGCAGGGAGCCTGCTTCCTCCTCTCTCTCAGCCTGTCTCTCTGCCTACTTGTGAACTCCGTCTGTCAAATAAATAAAATCTTAAAAAAAAATTACTGAAGAGCTGACACTGAGCATTGCTTGAATATTTTTTTCCAAAGGCTTAGTTTCAAATATATTCAAGCATTCAAAAACTGGAAGAGTCTTAGGAAATAAATTCACTAGCATATATTGCAACATTTACTGCTCAGTTAGCAGCAGTGATCTGGACTAATAATCAAAATTGCCATGAGACACAAGCTTCACTTATTTCATGATAAGGAAAAGCCGGGACAGGGAATATGTCATAGAGATCCACACCACAACAGAGGCTCCTCGACTATATTCAAAACATTATGATTAAGAGAGGCAAGAGTGGGTGTCTGTCAAACTACAGAAACCATTAGCAATAAGTTTCCTTTCAACATTTATGCATTGTTAGCCACATAGTCTCATCATGACTTACTCTCATTGTCTGGTAGAGCTACTTCTCATCGATTTCAGCGGTCTGGCAAACACAACTTACTCAAAAACCCCTCCCTATGATGGGGTACAGGCAACTATGTACCATTTGTTGTGGATGTGGCATACTTTGTTAATTATTTGAGTTTGAGTCACAGGAGGATTCAATTCAGCATCAAATTCTTAGAGGTTTGAGGAAACATCATGGACCATCTCCTAACTATGTCTCTACAGATAAATTAAAAACACCAGCAGAAAGAGCATCTAAGACTCAGAGACATATTTGCTATTTCTACTTCCAGTTTTTCTCCATGCATTTGGCCCTTAACTTTCTTCATGTGACTGTGTATCCCAGCTACTTATTTATAACAACCCACAGAAGATTCTCTGGAGGAATAACATGGAGGGCATTAGGAGAAGGACAGGAAAAGTGAATTGGGGGAAATTGAGGGGGGAGACAAAGCAGGAGAGACTGTGGGCTCTAGGAAACAAACTGAGGGTTCTGGAGGTGAGGGGAGTGGGGGGATGGGTGAGACCACTGGTGGGTATTAAGGGGGGCACATATTGCATAGAGCACAGCCTGCGGTGCATAAACAATGGATCTTGGAACACTGAAAAAATAATAAAATAAAATAAAACAATTTTTTAAAAAGATTCTCTGGAATTACAAGACCTGATAAACTACTATTCTCCAGATAAAGTATATTAATAATACCAAATACACTCGGTGTGTCTCAAAATTCCAACTACTCATGTATTTTCCATATCTTCTAAGAAAGCTGGATTCATCCTCTTGATTGGTTTTAACCATTTTATTTTATTTCTAATAGAAACTGCCTTTTTCTAGTAATAAAATGTTTACAAGCTAATTGTAACAACTTGGGCTATAAAAAGGACACAAAGAAGGGAGCAAAAGTAACTCAGATTCTCACACCGCAGAGAAAGCTACTGCAACATTTTCACTTAGGGGAGCCCTAGCTTGACAAGGTTAGAAGGAGACATCTTTGAAATTGTGTCAGGGATGAGAAGACAAAGAGGTGGAATGGGCTGGGGTTCAGTGCTACTGCTGGCCCTGCCTGCCCACACACTTCCAAAGGGAACCCTTCCAAATCTCAACTTCTGGCACTTAAGTATCCATGTTCCATATCAGGTGAGCACCTTCCCAAGGGCAGACCTCACGTGGGTGTTTCCACGATCCAGAGCTACATCTCAGAAAATTCTCAGAGTAGTGGTGGGGAGACTGGGATGTTGAAAAGGTGGTATTGAAGGTGAAAGAATGCCATGAGATTGATCTGAAGCTGTGGGAAACCCAAAACATGCACAATTTGCAGTATGAGAGAGCCAGTGAAAAGGAATGGACACATAAAGGAAAGAAAAAGCAACATATGAGGGGTGGGGAATGGGGCTATGCGCCAGACAGATGGCCTTCTGCAGGACTTCCCAATTCCAGTGCAACTCCTTCTGCAGGTGTAAAAAGCTCCACCTTTCCCTAAAGTACCTTCAGCTAGTTCTTTTCCTTCCCACAAAATGGGATTTGCCATGGTTTTGAAGCAAAATATGTAAAATATATATAATAAAGTATGTAATACACATATAATAAAATTTTCTATGCATATAATAAAGTATGAGTGCCTCAATTAATTCTGACTAACAAACAATATTTATACCCATTATGCATATGGAACATTATCTCCACCCCCAAAGCCTCCTTCCTGCCCTGTCCCAGTCATTACTTTCTTCCAAAGTTACCTCCTATTCTTAGGCCTATCAAATACATTACTTTTGCTTGTGTTTGTACTCTGAAGATATGGAACCATACACTGTATGCTCGTCTGTGTCTGACTCATTCAGGATGAATCATTTAGATTTTTCCATACTTTGAATATAGCAGTACTTTGTTCTTTCTCCTTGCTGTGTAGTATTCTATTGTGTGACTATACCATAATTTGTCTCCCAATTTATTAACCATATATAGGCCTGTAGCCTTATGCCTGAATATTTTATGTTGCTCAGCAGCAAGTAAGACCATCCTAGGCAGCTAGGTTCACATGTCCTGCATATTCCCATCAGAGCTGCTCTTATTGCCATGGGTCTACAGCTGCTAAAATGATGTAAGAAGCTCAGCCAGGGGGTGCCCGAGTGGCTCAGTCATTTAAGTGTCTGCCTTAATCTCAAGTCATGATTCCAGAGTCCCGGAATGGAGCCCTGTGTTGCTCTTCCTGCTATGTTGGAGCCTGCTTCTTTCTCTCCATCTCCCACTCCCCCTGCTTGTGGTCGCTCTCTCTCCCTCTCTCTCTCTTTCTGTGTGTGTGTGTGTGTGTGTGTAATAAATAAAATTTTTTTAAAAGTTCATCCAGACCCTGCTTCCACCTGAGAACACACCCTTTCCTTTAGATTTCACTCCTTCATGTTAGAGGGCTCCCTGACCCCATGTTGAAACCTGCCTGAAGAACCTTTCAAAATACAAACACACATAAAATCAGGAATATGGCTGCAGACTATCCCTTTCTTCTCTTTTGCAGCTAAGCATTGCTGAAAAAAGAGAACGCTGGGCAGATATTTTACATCTTTTTTATGTTGTGATTGCCAAAAGCTCTTAATCCTTCACATGAATTATCCAGAATTTCTTTCAGATTATTGCACAGTGTTGTATAGTTCACCTAAGAAAGGGAAATGTGGGGCACCTGGGAGGCTCAGTCAGTTATTTGTCTGACTCTTGACTTTAGCTCAGATTGTGATCTCAGGGTCATGGGATGGAGCCTGTGGGCATGTTGTTGGGTGGAAGTCTGCTTAAGACTCTCTCTCCCCTACTCTGAAGAACAGTATGGCAGTTCCTCAAAAAGTTAAAAATAGAACTACCCTAAGACCCAGCAACTGCAGCACTGGATATTTACCCTAAAGGATATAAAGAGTGATTCGAAGAGGCACATGGACCCCAATGTTTATAGCAGCAATGCCCACAATACCCAAACTATGGAAAGAGCCCAGATGTCCAATGACAGATGAATAGATAAGGAAGATGTGGTGTAAATATACAATTGAATATCACTCAGCCTTCAGAAAGGACGAAATCTTGCCATTTGCAATGACATGGATGGAACTAGAGGGTATTATGTTAAACGAAATAAGTCAATCAGAGAAAGACAAAAACCATATGATTTTATTCATATGTGGAATTTAAGATACAAAACAGATGAACATAGGGGAAAGGAAGGAAAAATAAAATAAGATGAAAATATAGAGGGAGGCAAACCATAAAAGAGGCTGAACTCTAGGAAACAAACTGAGGGTTGCTGCAGAGAAGGTAGGTGGGGGGATGGGATAACTGAGTGATGGGGATCAAAGAGGGCTCTGATGGAATGAACACAGGGTGTTATACGCAACTGATGAATCACTGAACTCTACTCCTGAAACTAATAATACACTATATGTTAACTAAATTGAATTTAAATAAAGAATTTAAAAAAAAACTCTTTCCCTTTCCCTCTGCCCCTCCCTCACTTGTTTTTCTTTCTCTCTCAAATAAATAAATAAATCTTTTTAAAAACAATGGAAAATGTGTGACAATGCCTATTGTCTACATCAATTTACTGACATCTGTATGTTCTGTGGGGGAAAATAATAGCTCAAACATGTAGGTGAGAGCTGGCACATTTCTTACTTTCAGAATGGATGAAGATGTTATCCCTATTTTTTATTATGTTTTGTTATTTTGGTGAGTTTCTAGGAGGTTAGAAGCTTCTTCTTATGTCCCTATTTTTCCTGGAAGTATGAGTTCATTTTAGAGTACAATGTGCCAAACCAGTATAACAATTTAGGTAGAAAATAAGTAGTAATAATAATTAAGTAACTAATAATCAAGTCACAATTCTCTTAGAGCAAAGCAACACAGCCCTTCTGAGGAGGCCACTACTAAATGGTTTCTAATTTTTGGACACATGAGTAAATAACAAAATAAACAAACCTAGATCCCTTCTTTGTTCAGTTAACCCATAAAGGCCCTGAACCCTCCATCCTAATCAATACATTTCACCATTTAGAATCATTTTGAAATTATACATATTCTTATACATGGAAAAGAGAACACAGAAGGTCATCTTTCAAATTAATCATTCATTAAGTTCAAGACACTGATGAATCAGGAGTTCTGATGGGGGGGTGGCTGGGGGCTATTGGATGGAAAAGGGAAGTGAGGGTATTCAGCATCTAACACAAGAAAATGGAGATCCATTGTCCACCTCCACTACCACTGCCTCCAAAACTGGAACAGAGATTCAGAATAAGAATAAGGATAATCAAAAGCAAATTTTCTGTCATATAAATGGCTTTTTCCTAAAGCAAGAGTGTCACAATGTCACCTTTTTTTCTTTCTTTCCCAAGTCTCAATAAAAATCAAATGTAAAACCTGACTAGAATTCCAAGAGTGTTTTGTTGTTTTTTTTAAGATTTTATTTATTTGCCAGAGAGAGAGAGTACACACAAACAGGCAGAGGCAGCTAGAGAAGCAGGCTCCCCGCCAAGCAAGAAGCCCGATGCGGACACGGGGATCCCAAGACACTGGGATCGTGACGTGAGCACGAAGGCAGCGGCCTAACCAACTGAGCCACCCAGGCGTCCCCCAAGAATGGTTTTGAACTTACTGAAAGGAATGTTGTATTCCCTCCCCCACAAAGATTCCAAGTTAAAGAACCTTAAAGCCAGACTGCCAATAAGTTTCTCAAGTACTTTTAATGATCCATGAAGTTATTAGATAGGTTATTTCATAAGTAGAGGTTTTTTTTTATTAATGCAGTTAATGGACTAGACACTTTTCTATTTCATCTCTGCCCCTTCAGGATGCAAACATTAAATTAAATTTGCCCTATTAAAATACATTTAGGCTGCATACATGTCTTTACTTCAGAAAGGAATATAGAGATCTAACACTGTTGTCTTTGTCTCCTAATTCAAAATCTTATCTGAACCTTAAAAATATTCATGGGATTTGTTCATTTTTACCGCATTCTGTACACTTGAGAAGTTTTCATTATGTAATTCTAAAATACCGTAATGCATATTTGTCTAGGGAGCTAGAAGAAATTATACATTTAGAACATAATGTATGTGAACATAATGATAATTATAGGTCTGCACCGGCTTTCCAATAAGCAGTCTATAGCGATGGTAAGAATATCTGGTAATAGCATCTGCGTTCTTATTTGTTAATGCAAACAGGGCATAACCTTGGTGGGAGTTCTTATACCATTTATACTTAAAAGTATTTAATGCCTTTGCAGGACCTTTCACTGCAGCACCTGTGAATTCTTTCAGAATACACATCACAATTGGGTTTACAGTAACTACAACTTCATTCTAGCATCTAGGCTGCAAATGTAAAACTTATTACTTTGTCCTCTAATTGTATCATTAGTGAGAATCTTCTAATTCTTACATGAAGAGATGGCTCTCCTTTTACCTACAGTTGATATCTGTGTTGCTGAATATGTCTCTTTTCTCTTACCTAAGTAAATGTTAATATCTACTCCCGGCAGCTTAGACTACTCCCAAGCACCTTAAAAAGAAACAAATGGTAAAATTTACCAGGAAACACTTTTTAAGACTTTTAAATATTATAATCTCTTCAAATCTCTTCAAAAGATATATTTTTGAACACCTGTTACTTCTTTAATTTGTTGAGAGCTAAATTATTTGCTGAACTATAAGCATAACTATTTTGGGGTAGTACACCTAATTCAAATCATAAACAATTTCCTGGGTAATCTTTATGAGTAAGAAAGAAATGTTATAGCCTTTTATGTCTAAATCATGTGTCATTTTAAGGTATCTAAAACTTAGATTTCAATACCGTATTTAAATCTGAAATGCTTAGACATGACACATGATTTAAATATGCATTTTTACCTCCAGATTTTGGACTCCCTTTGCCTGATAGATGAGAAAGGGATGTCCTAAGCAGTGAGGAAGCAATCCCAGAAGTGAAGGAAAATCTCAGGTTATGTACCCAATATGCCTCTGTAGCAGTTACCTACCCTCATAGCAGCAGAGAAGTAATCAGTGATTAGAGAAGTAATACAATAAAATTATGTATACTTCAATTATGTCTTTAGAAAAAGAGACACCCAAAGCTTCATTTCGTTTTTATTAGTAATGAAATGTATTCACTCTGTTAAAACAATGCCCATTCTCAACCACTGTAGTCTTTTAAGGATGAATAAAAAGAAGACAGAGACAACTGGGACCAAAGTGATGACCTATATCCTAGCTCTTTGCTCACCTGGATAGAAGATGATGTCAGTGTGACTCTTAACAAATTGTCCTTCCCATTCTACTTTTCAGAGAGCAGAGAGGAATCTATTCAACACACATGGGTTTGAAAGGTAGAAACTAGCTGACAAAGGCATGAAAAGGCATGAATTTGAATCTGAAGATAGCTAGGTTCATAATGTTTTCATGGAACAAGAAATATGAAGGTAGCACAGCTAGAAAGGTGAAAATTAATGTTTTAATTCTCTTTAATGCAGATTATTTATAAAGTAAACCTGTGAAATTAATACAAGCAAGCAGGCTATAGAAAAATATATTTTACAGTGGACATTTTGCATATAGAAGCAATTTGTATGTATTTAATCAGGACATCACAGGTGGGAAAGAGTTAAAAGGTGAAAAACCATTAAATGCTTGTTTGCTTTTGCCTCAACCACAGAAGCTGTGGGAGCAGCAATCTGTCACAAAACTTTAGCTTTAGTTTTCAAACTTTTCTGAAGCAGGAAAAGATGACAATGTTTTGAAAGGGAAAGACTAAAATCTTCAGGTTCTCAGAAATAGAAATCCTCTATTTTATAGAAACTATCTGTTTCCAGGGCAGAGTCATGCTAAAGGCACCCTGCCAAGGAGATAGACTTCTTGCCACCCCAAGAATATTACCATGAGAGTATAAAAATCAGCCCTTCTATCACATAGACAAAAGCAGAGCAGATCTGAGCTAAGAACAGCCTGCAATTACTACTCAGGCTTACCTCATCTCACATCGGTAAATTCCAGGAGAAAGATAACTTCTTTCTCGCTAAAGAAAGTATAAATCCCATAAGGGAATATTGACTAGCCTATTCATTCATATGACTCACCCACGGCCAGGCTCAGTGGGGTTGTGTTGAAATTCTCCTCTCCAGAACCCCCTGGAGTAGGGAAAGAGCATTTCCCAAAAGAGAGACTGCTGCGGTCTCCAACAGATGGGCGAGGGTCAAACAAAACACAAGCAATGCTCTCCACACGTGACAAGGGAGAGATGAGCACCACTGGAAGGTGATAGGAATAAACAATACTTGACTCACTTCTCCTATGCACTTGCATACTTTAAATATTTAACAATTTTAGTGATCATTTAAATGATGAAGATAAACAGGATAAAATGGATAGTATGCCTCCTTGAAAAAGTGTTCAGAAAAAAGGCAAAATTTAATTCTGGATGCTCTTCAAGATGGGGAGACCAGGCTTCTTCAACCCTGGGTGGGGAGGAAGTTTCCAAGGCACTCCCTGAGTAGTTATCATAGAGGGAGAACACTGGATCTGTTATGAATGTGAATTGTCCTTGAAGACCCTGAGTGTGATGAGCCATAGGCTTAATAACGGAAAGGTTGATTAGTTAGCAGTCTGTACACAGAGTGGATTGGATACTTGATCATGCAAGACATAGCCGAACCAAAATCCACTTTTAGGCAGATTTGCATTGTCTCTACCCCCTAAGCCTTACTCAGATTCTTTCGCACCTGTTTTCAAAATATTTTGTAGCAATATGCTCTATTCACTTTTTTTTTTCCTAATGAAATTTTACCCAGAAGCTCAAGTGAAGCTATTGGGGTTCAGTGTAGGGAGAGCACCATCTCATATACCCAGCCCCAGCTTCCTCCCGCCAGCAGCCTTGAGGCTCAGGCATGGAATTGGGGCCTCAAGAAAAGCAGCTAGAAGCCCAGTGTTCCAGCAGACAAAGGCAATCTCATAGCAAATGAAGGAGCAGCACTTAACAGTTGTTAGGACTGTGCTCTGCCTTCTGCCAACTTCTAGTCTGATGATACAGTTTTCAGAGAATAATTTTAAAATGTGGACAATTTCCCACCCAATTATAACCCAAATTCCATCAGACACTAAACATATCATTATAAAACAAGCTGAAGAGCAACTCTATATGGGAAAGTTCAGAACAAAGCACAGAATATCTAGAGAAGAAAATTTCTGTTAGCAATAGATATAATACAATGGAACACTTGGGTGAACTGAAGCTTAGACACTAAATCCAGCCCTCCAGAGGAGCACAGCTTCCCAGTGACATATCCACATGACAGGGCCTAGAGATTTTTTGAAATCCCTGTGAGAGAATGCCACCAAATAGTTTAAGAAGGTTAATCAAAAAACTGGGAAACAAATTTCCCATTTGGAAGTATCTTTTAAATAAACTGATTGCAAAATAAGATTTCTGGGGGAAAAAAAAAAACCCAAGTTGTTGAATTGAAATTAAAATGGAGCAAATTTATCACAGAGGTCATCATTTACACTCTTAAAAATACACACAGCAATTGCTTTTCTCATGCTGATGCAGTTAGAAAATTAAAGTGTGTATAAAAGTAGCTTTCTTAACCATGTGGCAATTGCTGCAAACCACAGGTAAACACTAGTAACTTGAGGAGGGCTTTGTAAAAGCTGTTATAATGGTGCTCGCTTTAGAATATGGAAAGGCAGTACATTTAATATTCTAACAGCCTTAAAACAACTTGCAGATGTCATCTAATCCACTTATTTCTTTTAAAGCAAAATTATACCATCACATGAAATAGTGATCCGCTCTACTGAAAATAGTTTGAATCAGGAATTTATGATAAAGGTCTCGGATGATTTCATTCATCCACTGAGCAAATATATACCAGGCAATGCTGGCATCTATCCTGGGCATTAGGGAAGCAAGGTGAATTAGATACAATCTCCACGAAGAATGTATAGGTGAAGAGATAATTCCAGCATACTATATGCATTCTGAGAAGCAGTTAAGACGTTGTCTTTGGAAATAGGGGGGTGACATTTAATATCTAGAAGAGGATATTCAGGAAAGGGTTTAGAATCTAAACAGAGACCTGACAAACAAGTTTGCCAGGAGAAAAAGTAATTGAAGATTTGTTCCAGTGAGATAGGATCAAATATGCAAAAGCCTAAAGATGTATGGAGAGGAGGCACAACAGACACTTAGGAATAGTTCGGTGTGGAGAGGTGCAGTAAGATACCAGGCTGTGGAGGTAAGGAGAACCTACGTAATGAAAGACCTTGTTGGAGGTCTGGGGCATTATCAGGCAAGCAAAGAAAAAGCAATAAGGTTTTCTAAGCAGAAAATGCATTTGATCAGATCTGAGTATAATAAAGATTAATCACGCTGAGTGGGAACAGAAAATGGCTTGAAGACGGGCCAAGACCAGAGGAAAGCAGAGCAGTTAAGGGACTGTTGCAGGAATTCCTCAGTGAGAAGATTCAAAATTCAGTTCCGATCAAACCAAGACAGCAGTAGTGAGGACAGAGAAAGCTGCCCTAATCCAATCGATCTCTAGAAAGCATAGCAGGTATGACTTCACAACACACAGGATCTGGAGAATAAAAGCATAGAACTGGGATGCCACATGGATTTTTGGCCTTGGGATTGGGTGTCTTTTGATGAAGAACAGAGAAGGAGCTAAACTGGATTAAAGATGATGAATTCAGTTTTTAATATGTTGAATTTAGAGTTCTTCTGATTCATCCAGTAGAGAATTTTTATTCTTATAGTCATCTCTCGTTGAAGGCAGCTGCATGATTCGAAGTGGGCAGGGGAAGAAAAGATTATGTAATGGAGGAAAATAGTGACGAAGAAGAGGGCAACTGGAAAACAAAACACCGAACCAGAAATGAAAAAGAGAAACTTCTCGGTGAAATGTAATTATGGAATCATACTAATGTAAGTGTCATTATCAGGTTCTCAATTTACAAGATCAAAGAAACCAGCAATATCTGAACCTGAATGTTTGTGTAGGTTTCCTACAGGCGTGAAGACATGTATGTATACAAAAATGTCGAGTGAAGTTTGTTGGACCTTAGGGAGAGGATTTTACAGAGAATCACAGAAAGGTTGTTTATCATGTAGAGGATGAATTGACTAGACCTGAGTGGCCTTAGTGTCTGCATTCAAATCATAAGGACATAGTGCACATGAGAAGTTGCCCTTAACCACACTTGATGGTGCATATTCTAGGACTTGTTGCCTGGAGTTTTTAAGCAAAGTGAGGTACAGGCTCTGAAAGACCATACTTATTGCTTATAAAACTCTTTCTTGATTAATGTTTTTTCCTAACAATTAATTCTTGGACAGAATGCAAATATTAGTAGTCTTGGGTTTAATGAATGAAATTTCTCTTCCATATAATCTGTAGTAGGCAACTGTTGTCAGTCTTGACAAAAGTTAAAATACAAATAGAAATTGCAAGAGGAAAGTGCTGAAAGGAATAGTTACAGATACAAATATCTACACTTTATAAAGTAGGGAATAAAAATTAGTGTTTATAATTGGCAGAATAAAAAGCAAAGGTAAAAGAATATTATTTAATGTTATAAATATAAGACTTTAGGACCAAAATGATAACATAGCCATATTGGAAGGAAGGAAGATTGGTTAGTTGTAAGTGGGCTAAGTCCTCATCTATCTTAGCATATTGTTAATAGAAAATATCCAAAAACTGACAATCAAGAGTTTCTACTATACACCTTATTCTCAGATATGTAGAAAATATCCCAGTCACAGGAATGTGAATGGTGGTGACTTAGTAGTGGGCTACACTTAACAGTGTAAACCCTCTGATTCATCAACCATAAGGAAGTATGACTTTTGTAAAAAAATTTAAAATATATAGAAAAAAGATATGCCCTGTCACCTGAAAGATGAGAAATGGCTCCCAGTTGGGCCAGGGTTGGACTACACTCATAACAATGGCAATTAATATGAGTTAACAAAGAGCGTGTCATACATGACAACAGTGCAAGTGTGCATCTATCAATGTGAAAAGAAAATCAAGACTTAACCTTAACAGACGGGGGTTGGGTGGTGGAGAGTGATTCAATACTTATTGAGAGAGAAACTTTGCTTAAGGTCACAGGCACTCCGTTATGGTTGGAATGTTTGTTACCACCACCTCCGCCCCTGCACCTAAAATGCATATGTTGAAACCCATAGCCCCAAGGCAATAGTTTAGGAGGTGAGGACTTTGGGAGGTGATTAGGTCTTGAAGGCAGAGCCCCTGTAAATGTGATTAGTGCCCTTATATAAGAGACCCCAGAGAGCCCTTTTGTCCTTTCCTCCAGGGGAGGTTACAGTGAGAAGACAGCTGTCTATGAAAGAGTGTTATCAGACACTGGATCTGCCAGTGCCATGACCTTGGACTTCCCATCTCCAAAACTGTGAAAAGTAAGTATTTGTTGTTTACATATGACCCAGTCTGAGGGATTTGGTAGAGCAGCCTGAAAAAACTAAAACATATACCCCAGGTTTTAGTTCCAGACTCACCAAGCCATTTTTGTTTACATCAGACATCTTATTCAAGCTAGTCTATAAAGAGAGAAACCTTTAACAGAAGAATTGAGGTCTGTGGAGAGTTTTATTTTACTGTAAATTAATAATTTGGCATTCAGAATTATACTTTAGTCTCTAGAGAACCTAGTTATTCTAAGTTAACATCCTGTCATCTGTTCAACTCAGACAGACTGACAAAAATCATATTCCTTTTCATGGAAGACTGAGAACAAGATTGTGAACAATTTTTGACTTATCATAGAATTCTTGTTAGACAGCCAGTGGGAGTCTTTTGGAAATTCCTGGGCTTTGCAACACTCAACTTTCTACCTTCAACGTTCTGAAATAGGCCTCCCATTTTTTTTTTTTTTTTTTTTAGTTCAATAGATATTTTTGCTTCCCTCCAACTTCCTTGTTGTCTGTTATGCAGCCAGTCGTTCGTTTTTTAATAGTCCACACAGAATTAGTGCACTAAGAAGCAGGAAACAGTTCTTGGGTCACAACCTCAGTGTCTTTTGATTTGCTCATAACTTTTGAGAAAAACACTGGATCGGTAAACACTACACAAAATCAAGTGTGGCATATCTAGATCTGGAAAAAGCAGGCCCCTCTAGGGTAAGCATTTTACTCAGAAGTTGCTATAATCAGGGGCAGATTAACTGTGAAACTAATGAAGCTTAACTTTAGGGCACTTCACTTACATGAGGCTTTTGCAAGGCCTCGGAGAGTTCTCTTGCAATGTAGTCATATAATCACTGGTTTTTGTAAAGTTTTGAAAACTGCTCCCTCTTCCCTCTCTGACTTCTTCTCCATCACAAACCCTCTGGAGTTAGGTAGCCATGGAGTGCCCATGGGCATTTTAAAATCTGGCTAAGGAAAAGCTGGGTTAGAGATATATTTACTTGGTCCACTATATGTATGTTTCACAGTTTTTTCTATGTATGGTTAAGTTGTTGCTGACTCACCAGCCATCACTGAAATCAACGTGTTTATCCAGAGATCATAATCTGACAGGAACATGTCCTGTGATTCCCAGCACAGAACATTTGTAAGTATACAGAAAATATAAGGTTTCAGATGTATGGGGCAAGAAGTTAGTATGTGAAAAATTCTTCTAATTATCAAGTATGTAAATTCTAAGGAGAAGATTCAGTTCTCATTGACAGCAATAAAAAATGAAAGTCCTATTCCTTCAGAAATATTCCCAATAATGCAGCATATATAATTATCAACACAACATGTTATAGGAATCTCTCAAAATAGAATTTATTAGAGTTCCTGTTTGTACTGCACAAACCAAAAGCAGTACTGCAAATAGTAAGTAGAGCCCACTGTAAAATCTCATATTGACTACATTCCAACTATTAATGCTGAAAAACAAGTTTTAATCAGCCATAGCAGCAAAAAGCTAAATTATCTTTCTATAGTCTCTACAGAGAACATTACAAAATTATTTGTCATATAGTGAGGCACTCAAAAAACATTCAACTAATCTTATAGGGAATAGTATTATAAAGATTTGTGAGGTAGTTAATAAATATAGTGAGTTATTTTCTGGAATTTTAAATATTTGTAGAATATTTGTAGAAATATTTTTAAATAGTTGTAGAATTCTAGATCATTTGTAAAATATTCTACAACTATTTAAAAACCTTAAAATTTTTTTTCCTTATCCCATAAGAATGTTCATCCACATCTAACTTTGTATTTTAAGTTCTGTATTCCTTTTATTTAAGAGAGACCCTAAACTGTATAATCCTTCAGCAAGGCAAAGCTGGGATCCAATGATGCATGTAACATAAAATTTAAAGTAGAGGATGCCTGGGTGGCTCACTCGGTTACGCATCTGCCTTCAGCTCAGGTCATGATCCCAGGGTCCTGGGATTGACGTCCTCATCAATCTCCCTGCTCAGTGGGGAGTCCGCTTCTCCCTCTCCCTCTGCTCTTCCCCCCTAACTTGTGCTCTCTCTCTCTGACAAATAAAATACTTTTAAAAAATAACTTAAGGTAGTCCCTTACAATACAAAATAAAAGATACAAGTACTTTGTGTATATGATATTATCATATACACATATTGTGTATATGATATTATCAGCCTTACATGCCATATATACAAGCACAGAAAGGACTCTTTATTTCCAGGAATAAAAAATGTAGAAACATTCAGTTTAAATGTATTGATAAACTATACCAACATGAGGTTCAATCAATTGCACCTAATTCTCCCTAACTTCCTCTTTCAGGTTACCTTTTTCAAAGAGAGTTTGTTTATTAAAGGAAAGAAGAAAAAAAAATTTCTTTGAACGTTCTCTAGAATTTAGGCATTTTTACAAGGTAAAAAGTACACTAAGGCATGTTACTCATTTGAAGGTTTCAGTGGTATAACAACAAAAGGAGAGAGAGTGGGAGAAGGCGGGACAAGTGAAGTAGCTGTCTTAAATGGTTCCCAAAAATCATAAAAAATGAATGGAACCATCAGAGTAGAAATGAATAATTAAAGTTGTACTTCACTTCTGCATCTGTGAAGATCAGAGAGACAAACCGAGATAGCTATTAATGTTTATTCCCTCTAGGTAGAAGCCCAAATTGTACGATAAAATTTGATAAGAAATATCACATTTAGATCTGTAATCTTGAAATATACCAATCTCTGGTATGTTTCTGTGAAGGGCTTATCACATAATTAAAGTGCTAAGAAAGAGCATAAAGACTCTTTTTTATTAAAAAAGAAAGAAAGAGGTGAGGGAAGAAAGATAGTTCAGTCACAAAGACAAAAGCAAGGAGGACTGGAGAGCGAGGAGGAGCACAGGAGAGGAAGACAGCTTCACTGAGGACTGTATGCCGCCTGCCATGGGTGAAGAGCTTTGCAGCCCTTAAAGTCATTTCATAGTCACAACCTCTGGGTGGTAATTATTATAATAACTATTTCACAGAATGAAAAATTGAAGCACAGAGAATTAAAATAACCTGTACAAAAAACGCATACTTGTAAGAGATGAAGCCTGAATTCACTCACAACCAGATCTCTGATCTGAGTTCATACTCTTTCCATTCTCAAGGCCCACATATGTCAAGAATGAAATTGGAGGCAGAACTTTTCTCTCTGTATGGGGTTGGCTAAATTGTGACAGCAACAACAACACTATTCACAATATAACACACATATACAGTGCTTACTATGTGCAAGACACATTCTAAGCACTTCCCATATATTTCCTCATTTAATCCTTTTAACAACTGTTTGTGGAAAGTACTATTAATTCCATTTGACCAAAGAGGACATTTGTAGTATGGAATTCTGTTCCCTAGGCTTCTCCATTACCTTGCCCCCATTGATCTAAACTAAATGATATTCAGGACTTTTTAAATGTTGTAGTCATGATTGGGGAAAGGAATTAAAACATACCACAAAAGGGAAGATAAATCTCCAAGGGCCATAAAGACCTTTCTTGTTGTATTTTCTTTTCTTTAGCATTATAAAAGCAGTATTGATTATAACATAAGCACAAACTATATACTGGAAGTGTATAAAGAGTAAATTTCCTTCCGAACCCACTATAATTCCCCTCCCAATCAGTTAAACTAACTCAATAAACATACAAGCACACTTAACTATATCATGGACTTAATTTGGCTTCAAGATGCAAAGTGTTACTTTATAAACTGTAGTCCACAGTATGAATATATCATAACTTCTTTAAGCAGAATTCAAGGATTTAAATCTATTGAAGATTTGTGTATCAATGAAAGAAATTATCCCTCCTTCAGGAAAAACATATCACCGGGTACTTCTAGTTCCATCACTTCTTCACTCTTAGCTCAGAGCTCTACTCTAGCAGTAGATCGCTTTAAAAAAAAAAATTATTTATGTGAGAGAGAGAATGAAAGAGAGAGAGCAAGAGAGGGGAGAAGCAGACTCCTTGCTGAGCAGGGAGCCCAATGCAGGACTCGATCCTCAGACTCCAGGATCATGACCTGAGCTGAAGGCAGTTGCTTAACCAACTGAGTCAGCCAGCCGCCCCTAGGAGTAGATCTCTTAACTGACCTTCACATAACTGACTCATCAGATTAGCTAATGCTCTTCATTTCCTCCGTAACATATAGCAAACAATGACTATGGCACACTAAATACTCAAGAGCTGCCCAGCTACTTTCTTTGGGGTATCTTCTGTTTCTACTAGTTTCCAAAAGTCAGTTTTGTTTTCACCCAAATAAATTTATGCTACTTTTTCATTTTATTCTAATTATAACACAAGTTGAAAAAATGTTAAGTACTAAAGATAACAATTTCTATGAAAACTAAACTGAATTTTTGGGAAAGCTTAATAAAGGTGAGTTACTACAATAAAAGTGCTATGAAATTAGATACAGAAGAAAACTATAAAAGTGGCAAGAAATCTACAAAATTCTATAGAGATTATGCACTCAGATTGCTTTATGCATGCCTTTAGTATCAGAAATACATTTAAATATTACAGAAGAATATTGTCCTTAGAGGACCAAGGTTGGGTTTTTCTCTAGTCACAGTAAAGAGCTGAAAAGGTGTGGGAATATTTTATTGTAAAAGGATTGCTTCAAAGGTGAAATCTGTTTTAGAGATTATATAATTGATACAATTTTAGAAGGGGAAGCATCACATTAACTAATATGCACCCCTCCTTCTTACCTCCCTTGACAAAACATGTGAAAAGAAATATGCATTTAGGAAAAATCATGCCTTTCCTGCATGTAACTTGAAGGGAAGGGAGAAAGAAATTATAACTTTTAAGCTTCAATTGTCAAAAAAAAGGGGAGGGGGTGCAGAAAAAGAAAGAGAAATAATCAGAAAAATAAATATAAAAGTGTAAATATTCAAGCATAGATACAACTATATACGCTGTAAAAACTGCCAATGATACAATTTATGTGAAATTTCTTTAAAAGTGAAAAGCAACATGAGAGTATATCAAAATATTTTCTGTTCATTTTTCCTAAATCATATCCTATCATAACATAGAGAATAAAACATTATGTAGCAATCCTGACTCTTAATAGAAAGCAACAAATTTATAATAAATTATATTACTTAATTACTTAGAAAACATTTACAGATTTCAAGATAATTAACACAATCATTTACTTATCAGAGAACATAAAATTATAATATTCTTTAATTGTTTGATACCAGAAATTATTATATATACATAGGTATATATAAATTGTCATATTTAAAAGACTGTAAGAATTTTTATATTCAAATAATTATGAAATGTTGAAGTATCCTACCTCACTAATATAAATATTTAATAGCTTTTTCCTCATTCTTAAATAAATATGAAAAAATATTTGCAATGGCACATATTACCAACTACATTTTAGTACCAAGGAAATCTGGAATTAAAAGCATAATTAAAGCATACATGTACCAAAAACAAAACAAAGAGGAACCTTTAGGACAGCAAAATAGCAATGTAAAAATCTTAACAGATAAGCATCAAATAAAAGTCAACAAATTTGAGCTTTTTCTGAAAAACTACCTAGAACTCTCAGAACCCTAAAAATTCCTTCCAGTTGCTGATACAAAAATAAAACTCAATTATTTACAGAGTTGTGCAATTGTTTACTTCAGTGTTAGTATGTAAAGGGAAATAAACCAAAAAATGGGTAAAATACAAAATAATAGAGTTTAAAGGTAGTCTAAGAGTTTAAGGTTGACGGGAATAATCCTTTCTCTGTATAAACACATCTGAATTTAATACTATTCTGCTTCTACCATATCCTTTTTCCATCCTGCAGCATTTCAAGCCAAGAACATGGAAAGAATTTACTGAATCAGCATTCTGGGAAAACTCCTAGTAGTTTAGTTAATAATATATAGTTTTTCATTACCAAAGAAAGCCTTTGCTTCTAAGTTTCATTCTTCAAAATGTAAGATTTAATAGAAACATACTTGATTCTCAGCAGGCTTAACTATACCTATCATCCTCACAACATGAAGTACTTGAAAACTATCTCTAATCCACTTCACACAGACCCTGAAAAGTTCTCTTTTTTCATTAGAAGAAGATTGAGGCCTTTAATGTGGATATAAGAACTTCTAGTAAAACACTATAGATTGAATATATACATTTATTACCATCCTCTCTTAAAACTCTACTACTGTTAAAATGAATTAATTAATAAGACACTAATATATAAAGATATGAGAATAATAAAGTATATCTCAGAAAACAAAAAATTCAACAACATTTTTGAAGCAGGAGAGTTAATAGTTCATCAGTGACCAACTGTACAAAACAAAAATGTTACTTAGGAGCTCAAGAGTGTGAAAGCCAAGAAATTAGAAATGCACATCTCTGGATCCTGGAAAGTCTCAAGACTTAGAGGTACCAGGAGTTCAAGAATTAGAGTTATCACTGAAAGCAGACATACTGTCTAGTTTCAGAAGTTTTGTTTGAAGATCTTTATAGGGTGCAGTTGACTCCTTAGATCACTTGGGATCAGCCAAGCAATTGTTCATGCTGGGGAAGTTTGGCCACTTACTCTCTAGTGAGACTGAGCTGAATGCCTCTTGACTTAAGACACCAGCCGTAGCTAAAGGAAAGGTGCTGGAACCCATCGGGGAAAATGAGCAAAAGATTATGTATGAGGAGTAAGTAATATCCACAGGAGATCTTGGTTTATGTCTCTTGGTTTATATCACCAGGGTTAAAGTTGAGGATATTCCCTTAGAAGAAACTGACTAGGATGAAAGGAAAAGGTCAATAGATTTTGATTATTGGGATCCCTTAATGAAACGACCAATCCCTGAATGATCAGTGAAATCCAGTAGTCAACAAGTATTGCCCTTGCCACAGATTTTGTAGTCAGAATTTTAGGGTTTTGACCTGAAATTTTAAAAACAAACAAACAAACAAACAAAAAAAAAAAAACCCTAAGAATCACATGCCAGTCGTGGAAAGATGTATCATTAAATGTAGCTACCAAAACAAGTAACCAGAGACAACAGAGACTATGTGGTGATCAAAACAAGATTTCAAATATGTTATAATTTGTAATATTTTGTACATATTTAATATACTTTGTAATTTACATATATACACACAGATAATTATATATATATATCTTGCATCAATTGATATATTTCAAATATAATGTAATTAATGTATATAGTATCTATTTAAAAGTGATGCTATTTAAAAAGAAACCTTCCAGAAAATAAGATTACTTGGATATTAAAAATATGATTACAGTAATAATTTTAATTCAGTAAAGTTGTTAAAATCTCTCCAAAGGTTCTTTTTAAGATATGTGATGGAAATAAAAGAGAGAACATCTGTGGCAGTCCACAATATTCAACATAAAATTAAAAGGAATTCCAGCCTGAGAAAAGAAAATTTACAGGATAAATGTTCTCAAATAAATAATACAGTTTTCCAGACCTGAAATACATGAAAAACTGGCCTAAAAGAGACCACTGAATCCCAAGTGAAATAGATGACTATTGCCCTCCCTAAGAAGCAGTGTCAAAATTTTGAGAACTCTAGAAATAATCAGAAGCTTTTAAAAGCAGTGAAGGAAAAAATTTAAATGCAAAGACCAGGAATCCAAATGTCACCTAACTTCTACCTTCTTAATGGCACTTTGGAAGCTTAACTCTAATAAAGTCTTTAAAATTCTGAGGCTAAATTATTTCCAAACCAGTGTTCTATACCCAGCCAGATTATCAATCAAGTTTCAGGGAATTACAAAGACATTTTCAAATATACAAATCTCTCAAAATTTTAATCCAATACACAGTCTTTTAATAAACCACTGGAGGATGTGAATACCACCAAAATTAGAAAGTAAACCAAGAAGACAGAAAGTGGAGGATGAACCACACAGGGGATCTGATAGAGGAAAGAAGCAACAGAAAAATTCTAGGATGGCTGTGCACATGCTATTTTTTGACTGGCATACAAGGAGAGAGGACTCCAAGATGGACATGTTCAGGAAAAGAATAAAACTGATATATTATTTATAGATTTGAATGTATTGGAAGACTTAGTTATAGTGGAAAGTTTATGAGTGGATTGTTAATCAGTATATTAAAGATTAACAAAATTTAAAATGATGTAATAAGACTTAATTTTAGACAATTCCACAAGAAAGCAAAAGAAATTGTACTATACCAGATACCCAGCCAAACAATGCTTATATAGCCATTATAATATGCACAGCATATTAATTCCCAAATTTTCATACAACTCCATCAGGAGGATTGTGGGGTGGGGGAAGGAGCTGTGTGTGAGAGGAAGTTGTATAAAAAGTCAGGAAAAATATCCATTAGTAAAAAAAAATTATGAACCCACAATAGAAGCATGTTATTTCAAAATTTAAAAGTAAATAGCAAAAGAAACTCTTGCTTCCTGGAAACAGAATCTTAGGATGAAAAAGAGTAGGAAAATGGATGATTCTTTCTGCTGTAAGTCCTAAAATGCTTTTTTTACTTTTTAAAATACCTACAAGTTTTACTTTGATGAATATTAAATTAAGAAGCTAAAAAATATCTAAGTGTACATGAGGACTGCTCTATCATCAGTGAGGGCCTGGGCCACTGTTCATAATCCTATTTTAGCTGAAATGCAGCCCTCTCCTGAGAACCCCATTTCTCCTACATCCCTCAGGAGTCAAGCAACTTCATGTCTAATCTCCCATATACCTGAATGCCTGGAAGGGGTTAGCCCTTCTCCCTCCTCCCCATCACTGCTTCCAAACCATGTCTCCACTCTCCTCTTAAACTGCAGCTCCTCTGACGCAACAGTCACCCACGACTTCTCTTCACTGTTTTAATCTATGCACCTCCATGTCACCCTTCTTCATTATTGAAGGCTTTTGCTCCCACCTCACTGTTTCTCACTTAAAATATGTGCATTTTATTATATATGAATTATGCCTCAATAGAGTTGATTTAAAAAAAAATTTGAAAGGAGAAAAGTCAGTGTCACAGTCTTCAGGGCCTATCCCATCACTGATCAAGGTAAAAATACTTAGGGATATAAGAGGGTCAGCAAAAAGTGAAGGTCAGTACTGAGGTCCAGTCCAATGGGAAGAACAGAAGGAAGATACAAGGAAGAAGAAACAACCAGATTTCCAGTAGAAAGCTAGGGATTTAATGAGTATTACTAATAAACCACCAATTTCACACACACAAATAAAAAGAAAAAAATTGGAAGGAGACGCACATCTAAGGCAAAGTAAATAGCAAATTTGGTAAGGACATGTTTGAGACATAAACTCTAAATCAACACATTGAACTGCATCGGTTCAGTCACCACACAAAACAAACCAGACAAAAAACTTGATCCCATTTGAACATGAGTAATATTCAAAAAAGCAACTAAAAGAAACATAAGAATAGATGATGAAATAAAAGGTACACAAAGAAACTAAATCACAAAATTTCCCTATGTTTTTCCAGTCTCAACTAAACGATAAGAGGACAAGATACGAGGAAGAGAGACAAAGTTTCAAAGATGAAATTACAAGAAGATAGAAAAAAATTAAGAATAAACTGGCAGTGCTCAGTAAAGAAAGGAAAGAGCACTGCAGAAGCATCACCAAGAAGAAAGCCAGGTTTTAATCGACTTAAAATAACACAACTGAAATCCAGGAAGCAACACCATGGGTTGGTGAGAGGGAATACAGTTGGATAAAATGGAAAATAACAAAGATTGGGAGGAAAAAATAGATTGCCTTTTTCTGGAAAATGACATGAAAGGAGACCCTAAATATGCATATTTGTTATTCTTTAAAAAAAAAAAAGAACTCATGAAATGAAAATTATCAAAGGTATTTTACAAGAGAATCTCCCTGAAATATGAGCACATCATATCCTCGGAAAAAAAATGGCACAAAATGATCAATCCCCAGATATACCCTGGTGAATTTATTGAACTTTCATTATAAGGAAAGAATCATATAGATCTTCAGCTAGATAAAGCACAGCCCAAGTAAGACGGAAATAAACAGACTGTCTCAGATCTCTACAGCAGCACTCTAGGCAGGTAGAAAGTGAAGCACAGTCTCCAGAGTTCTGAGGGGAAAATGATAGGACCCAAAGATTCTATGGCTGGCCAAGTTACTCTTCACATATACACAAAACGAGACATTTCTTAGTAGACAGGGCTTCAGAGATTACAGCACCCATGAGCTTTATTTGCAAAACAGCTGGCCAAGTAAAATCCAGCCGAGAAACAATGAAGCGAAATAAAGAAACCCAGAGAGACAAAGCTAAATGGAGGTGTGCTTAAAAATCAATTTAAGGGACGCCTGGGTGGCTCAGTTGGTTAAGCAGCTGCCTTCGGCTCAGGTCATGATCCCAGCGTCCTGGGATCGAGTCCCACATCGGGCTCCTTGCTCGGCAGAGAGCCTGCTTCTCCCTCTGCCTCTGCCTGCCACTCTGTCTGCCTGAGCTTGTGCGCTCTCTCTCTCTCTCTAATAAATAAATAAATAAAATCTTAAAAAAAAAAAAATCAATTTAAATACTAAACTAAGGCTAAACACATGTGGACAGCATGCAGACATTAGAGAACAACAATGAAATAATAGCGCTATTTTGAATTCAAAGTTTGAAGTTATCCTTGAAACCAGGAGTAGCTTACACAGCAATAGAGATAAAATTAACAACCTCTCTGAGACTCTTCACCTGCAACAATATTTAATGCTGCCTCATGACATCCATCTTTGTACCCCGTTGGAACTGTAATCAATTACCTTTTGGAGGTCTACAAGACTATGATTCCCCACTCTATATTCTGCCCCTCTTGGGTCTTTATGGCTATACAACTTTCTTTGTCCTGTATGGCCTATTTCACAGCCTGAGCTGACTGGACATGAATGCAGAATTAACCCAGCTAGACCGGTCAGATCCGCATCACCTCTGGGCTGGGACTGCAGCATAGACACCATGCCCAAATCCATGTCATGCCAAAACGGGCCTTGTGGCCAAATCCTGGACTATAGAGGGAAATGAGTGAAACAGACATACAGAGATGGAAGATCAACCTAGCTGAGACAGAGGATGGCTCGTTATTTTCCTTCTGAAACCCAATACGCTTCGCACCACGGGCTTCCCTGAGGTATCAGTGTACATTTAATAACTTCTCTTTTATTTCAGCTGTTTTGGATGGGTTTCACTTATTTGCAGCCAAAATAGTCTTAAACAACACAAATTAGTATGAGAAATGAAGTTACAATTATCAAATCCACATTTTAAGAAAAATAATGCAAAACTAGATAGATTGGCGTACAGGTTGAGGGGCACCAATGATTCCTCGACCAACGAGTAAGAAACCAGCGGTTCTGTTTGGCAGTAATGAAATCATTCAGCTATCATCTTCTATCCCTGACAATTCAAACTGTATTTCCACAAAAAGTGAGGCTTTAAAGAATGTCATAGTCAATTTAAAGACATCAGACTATGCAGATTATAGCTTGTAAAACATACAGCAGGAGAGGCAGATTTGAGAAAAGAATTTCCTGTCTAGAGACAGAGAAGAAAATGGGGCCAGCACCTTCAGATTGCCGTGTTCCAGATCAAGAATTGATGTGCCTTGCCAAAAGGTAGCATCCAGTTTATTTGAATAACCATATATCTGTAATTTAGACTGATGTCCTGACTGGGGAGGAGGATTATCCTAACATTCAGAAAGGTAGTATGTGCAATTAGCTGGAGAGTTAGAATGAGATCATTATCCATGGGCCCCCCTCAAACAATTCCCCCACTATGTGACATACTCAAGCTCCAACAAATTATACTCTAGCAAAAGCAAATACATTAAAAGCTAAACTGGATTTCATGCCTCGGGAAGGACACACTTCAGTAGATTCTGAAAGAAATGTGTCCTGCTGGCCACTGTTTTTCTTCTAGGCCTTAAGACTAAGGCCATTAGCAGATAAATACCGAGTCCCATAATCCCAAATAGGGATGTTGATAAGAACAGAATGATAAACCCAGCTGTGACAGTGCAGCCAAGCAAATCCAGACAGCATCATGATGCATCAAGTTTTCTGGCTTGGTTTACTGCAAACAGAGCTCACACAAAACCAAACAGTATCAGTAAGAATTTCACTGAAGTCTACAACAATGTTAATTCCAGCAAACAAAACAAAACAAAACAAAACCTCTCAACCTGATCAATACGATATGAACGACTGAAACCAAGATAGGAAATTCAACACCAAGGTGCTCTTGTTTCCATTTTTGTTTTTGTTTTGGATGTAACTACCAACGATGCTGACACAACCAGATTAGATTCCTGCAGGCGGCGGACAGAACACTGCTGCGATACTACCCATGCACCCTCAGAGTGTTTTCAGAAGACATCTGCACTGGTGGGCAGAACCAAGGGTGGCTAGAATTAGGAATCAGTCAACAGACTCAATACCCCATGAAATGAGCTGGTGGGTCCCTCTCCCTCAGATTAGAGCATGCTTTCTCTTGGATCCTAGAAGTATTTCAGAATAAGTAAATTTCGATATCACATTGTGATGAGTCACAACACAAAAGTCACATTAAAGGGGCAGCTGGGTGGCTCAGTGGGTTAAGCATCTGCCTTCCACTCAGGTCATGATCTCAGGGTCCTGGGATCGAGCCCCGCTTCGGGCTCTCCGCTCAGCAAGGAGACTGCTTCCCCATCTCTCTCTCTGCCTGGCTCTCTGCCTGCCTGTGATTTCTGTCTGTCAAATAAATAAATAAAATCTTTTAAAAAAAAGTCACATTAAATAAACTATACTTTTCATTCAATTCTATTTTATCTCTGACATTGTTAAAATTTTAAATTTTTGTCAAGATACATGCTAAAGACAGAGAAACATTTTCAGTGCCATCTCGTGGAGGTACTGATCAATAACTTCTCAGGTTGATACTCCACCAGTCATTTTAGTTCCATTACAGATTTGACCTTCTCATGGCAGCCACTGGCCACAGGGTGTTCAAAATACAAAAAGCCAGTGACAGCAAAAGTATGGAGTAATAAGAGAAGACAGTCAGAACTTTAGTGCCTCACAGAGAGCAAAGTTGTTCCCAGGGAATTAGTAATCAAGAGCAAGCATTCTGCAGAGTATTTTGGAAAGAAATAAAACTCCTCAGTAAGGCAGTGATAAAGACTCAAATTCAAATGAATGCTGAGCAAAGATGCAGGCAAAGAAATCTTATGCAAATGATAGTTGCAGCATAACATCTTGGAGCAGAATGACATAAGACTAAAGGATTGCAGAACAAGAAGAGGATAGGGCACAGAAGATGGTCAGCAGAACTGGGAAGAAACATGAAAATTAAACATGAACAAAGCACTCCTTTGTTCACACTGTCTAGTGATTTTTAGCAATTCCATTATGAAACAAGAATGAAAGTTGATGATAGCACCACTGCTGAGAATCCATAAGTGTAGCATATAAATTAAACAAGTTTACAGCCCAGCACCACTGTATATAGCTCTTATTGCATGGGATAGAGAATATTCTTTTTATCATTTTATAAAATACTGATTTTAATAATACCTCCATATATTCATCAATGTTCTGATCCTCAGAGGAGACAAAACAGGTGAGCAAATAAATTTGGTTTTTAACAAGGTGTGCTATCTGGATAGGCAATAAATCACTTGAAAACATAAAATTTCCATTAGAAATGGATCTTTGCTTAGATAAATATGTCCAATAACATTGCTCTGGATTTTCTAACCAATTCAGTAAGACAAAAAAGCCTGTCTGATATATTGAAGATAAATACTAGAAAGGAAGAGACAATATTATTTGTAGGTAAAGCTGCTGGAAGAACTGACTAATGCAACATTTCAGAGGTAAGATGTGGCAATGTGGGAAAAAAAAACTGCACTGTCTTTAATAATAATCATTCTAATTCAAGAAATTTACTCAAATTGGATAACCAGAAATGTGAGCCAATGTTTGTGTGAAAGGTATTTATCAAAGCTTTATTTCCCTGGTAATAATAATTAAAAAACAAAAGGGAAACAGCTTTTATGGTCCATACCATGGAGTTAGTCAAATAATCCATAGTAAATTTATAAAATGAGATAGAAGATACCACAGTATAATCAATACATGGACCCAATTTCTCCAATTACAAATCAGCTGGGAATGACAGTTGGTCATGGGCCCTGAGTCTCACTGCAGATCCTCACTCAGTGTGCCAGCTATAAGGTCTAACCTCCTCTGACCTGATACTGTTTCAACAGCTAGACACAGAAGCAATTAAGTAGGTCAAGGCGATCACAGGGTGACCACTATGAGATTGCTCAAGATGGGTTATTTATTGCTTGCTACAAAAGGTGCTGAGTCCTTAGCCCTGGGTTCCTGAGATACAGTGCAAATTACTGGGTGCACAGCTATCATCTAGGCCATCAAATCATCCCATAAGATAGATGTAGCGTCAGGAGAACTGGCAATACCATGAGAATGCTCCTACTGTTTGCTATGCTAAAAATGAGAAATTGTCTTGTTTGGACACACTGAGTATTGTAGTCTACTCTCAGCACCTCAGTTAATGAGGGTTGGGGTTTTTCCTTAACCAACTCCTTGCTTTTTCATCTACCAGTTTTGTATTGCTTCATTTCCTTGTGCTCTAACTTATGTTCTTCAACATAATAATGTGATACATTCTAGAAATATTAATACTCATTCTAGAGGGGTAATAATAATGTATAACCTCCAGAGGTATTTAAGTATTCAGTAAGGTAATACATGTAAAACACTTGGAACAGTGCCTGGCACATGAAAGTATCAAATAAGCATTCAGCAATCACTATCATTACCATTTATCCACATTATCATCATTGGAATGACACGATATAATCATATTTAGTAAATGCCAGAAAATTGTGTTATATTTGCCACGTTAAAGAGCAAGTTATAAAATTCTGATCACAGTGGGGAAAATGTGAACAATTGTTGAATTCAACTCAAGACTGTACTAGAGCTTTTTGTACTGATCTTACAAATTACAGTAAGTTTAAAATTATATTAAATAAAAATTACCTCAAAAACCAGTGAGTACAATAAATACCAATCTGAATCTATCTATATATAATGTAGGTGTATATGTGCATGTGTACACACAGACATCATATTCATACTCATAAACCACATGTAGAAAAAAATTGATAAGTTATCTAACTGATCAAGAGCAATTTATAGTGGGTGATGTGATTTGGAACAATTTTCTTTTTTTGCATTATCCCAGTATTTTCCAAATTTTTAAATAGACATGAATCATATTCATAATAGGAAAAAGAGAGTATTTAAAAAATTTTAAGTTCTTTTTATGAGAACTCTTGCATAAATAATGGCTTCAAAATACAACTCAGACCCTATGTCTTTATCCTTAAATGAAGAAATTAAAATAGGGTATTTCAAATAATAGTCATTATTTGAGGAAGTTGAAAAATTAGGCATTCAGAAATTCATGAAGTTAAAGATTGAATAAATACATTACTGCATCTGAAGTTCTGGATTCTGAGTTTGGACCCCAGTTAGTTTACTATACCCTTAGCTTTAAATAACCATGGAAGCAAAGGAGATTGTGCCTTGCAAATCAAATTCCAGTCTTCACCTGATCAGATGAAGGCACGTTCAAGTCACAGTGGGCAACTCTAATTATAAATTAACACACTGATAGAGGAGAAGATCTGGCACTGAGTGGGAAGATCAGCATAGATAAAATTCCAGTAGTGCCTGCTCAAAACAAAGGAAAAAGAAGAATAAAAGAATCATCAGCAGTGAGGAAAAAAGAATAAAGCCTGAGTTGGCAGAATCTCAACAAGCAAATTTAGGTTCCAAAGGAGACCTTATTGCCTGGTTCGGTTTTCTGATCCACAGCACAGATCTTTAAGGGCTCTCCAGACTGAAGAGAATAGTTTCTTTCATGAAAATTTTGCTGAATATTTATTTGCTTTCTTCAAATGAGAAGGCTAACAAAGATGCTGCCATTCTCCCAAGTAATGCAGAAAGCACCAATATCCACATGTTTCTACAGAAAAGTTAATATTCTCTCATAAACAATACGAGCACACTCAGCCATGTGAATATATTTGAACACTTTTATAAGTGGACCTCTTTCCATACTTATCTGTTCTGCTCTTGAATATAACAAATGAATAAGTACTTAACAGAACTTCAAGGTAAACTTGTTCTTAAAGAAAAAAAAGTATTAATTGCAAAAATAATTGTGAGAAATAAGAAAAAGCTTTCTACCTAGAGTGACAGACAAAAATGTAACATTCACTGTATTTCTAAATGTCCCAAGGAAAATGCAGTATTGGGTCATTGCAGAAGAGATATATCACTCCAGTACTTTCACTACAAATAAGTAAGTATCAAGAGAAAAATGCCATAAGCAAGAAGCAAAATTCCTCATCTCTCCTAAGTGCCCAAGTGGTTGGTTCCAAGGTGGCCTACTTCAGTAACTCAGTGAAAAGCGGACTGTACAAAGACTTCTCTGCTCCTCTCATCGATCCACATAATTGCCACTTTTCTAAACAACACATTTCCAGACAATGTCCAAAGTCCAAAAGGGCCAACATGGTATCTTGGATCTCTTCTCCAGAAGGCCCCCAGGATACATCCTATTACATCTTACTGACTGAGGTTTTATCCCACTCCTGTGCCTACCAATTGCTGCTGAAAGAGAAATTATTGCCACTGACCTAGACTAATAGACATTCAGCTCTTGGGGTGCACAATACTGAGTAGTAAAATGGAGATTTTACTGACAAAGAAGAAGGGTGTGATTGTTTCAAGACAGGCAAGGAGCAATGTGTGCCCCAGGAGAGTTCCAGATAGTGTAAGCCAAAAACCAAATTCTTCACCATCACATATAAGCCCCCACCCATCTTTCTAGACCTTCAAATACATTCTTCCACAAACCCTATATTCTTTCTCTGCAGCTTCACCTGCTGTTTTCTGAATAAGTCAAGCACTTACATTCCTCTTATCTTTGAAAATTCAGTCCCATCATCTTATGTGAAATTTCTCCTTTCTTCCAATCATAATTATGTCCCAAAGTCTAGTTCAAAAAGCAACATCATCTGGTCCCCCACAGCAAAATAAATCCCTCCCTTCTCTAATCTTCCATCCTTTGGAACTTCTCTTATTAGTACTTAGGCCTTCTGCTTTGTACCAGTCATATGTCTAGTCTGAAATAAAATCCTCTTCAAAACAGAAATGGTGTCATATTGATTTTTAACATGTGATGCCAGCACTTTCGATGTAAAAGATATTTAATAAATGTCCAAAGTCAGACATTTAACTGAATGAGCCACCCAGATACCCTGGGGAGACTCCATTCCTAAATGGCAACAGTGGCAGTGGGGACACCACTGTGACCAGTGTCCTGGAAGGCCTTGCAAGCTACAGTGTCCAGGTTTCAGAAGATCAGCAGCAGGGTCCTCACAACACTGGCTCTGAAGGTCTAGCCTCTCCTCATTCCTATTTCCCAAGCCTATTTCTCAAGCATTCTTATGGAAATTCTGTGAACTTCCCAATATCCATTCAAACTTCTCTTAAGGGTCAGTCCCTGTTACTTATGGATAAGAATCACAAATAGTATTTTAAAATATACATGCTCAGACTTGTAGGGCACTTAGTCTCAAACTGCTTTAAATTATTATTTCATTTGTACTTAAAGTTTAAAAAGTGGTGTTTTTGTTTTGTGTTTGGATCTTTTTTCCCAGTGAGTCATCATTTCTTTTTATTTCTTATTTATAAGGTTGGTTGGGGGGGAGTTTTGATGGTGAACTTTATCTAAAACTTTTCTAAATCCTTTTATTGTCTAAAATTCAGAAGGGGATACAAAACTCATGTGGAAGTTCGGTGAATGCTAAAGATACGGTGTAATTATCTCTGACCTTCAAACATTCCATATAAACCAAATAGGTAAAGATGTTTTCTGTGCTTGAAAGGCCAGCTGATTTTCTCTCAGCCAGCTTTTAAACAAGCATGGCACTGCATTTACTGAATAGTAATACATTTCTATAATGGGCAAGGCACAATATTTTGTTCTAAATATTCCACATATATCTTTGTGTATGGGAGTTTATGTTTCTGTACCAAATGCACAGTGTGAAGTCTTTACTTTTTGACCTTCTGCCTAGAGTACCTCAAAGAGCAACAAATATTGGAGAAAATAGCCTGTTTTGAATTCATTGGAACACTGGAACTTCAAAAGAGCCAGGAGCTGCTCTCAGATAAGAACCTTGCTGAATTGATTAGAATTAAGAATTTTGATTCATCACAGTTGTACACAAATAAGCAGTAAATTTTATTTGTCCTATCAAAATTATATGAGAAACTAACCAAATAAATTCTGATTGTAAAAACAAAGAGGTTATTGCCCATCTGGACTATCTCTTGAGTTTGGTGGCTCTCTCTCAGAGCTTGAGCTGCGTACTTTCCCCTCGCCTCCCTCACCACGTTCCACCCCACCCCACCTCATCCGTTTCTGCCCTTCATTGCCTGCTCTGTGGCCTGGGAAACTTTCACATGGCATCTGTCTACTAAGCTTTCTTGCTGGCCAGTTTCACTGAGGCAAGTGGAACTCATGAGCAGGAGATCAAAAGATTGGAGGAGAGAGAAGTTGTGGTATTTCTGTCCTGTTCTCTGTTCTAGAAGCCAACCTCTTAAGACAGCCACTTTACTCCATGATTACAGCTCCCAGTGGGTAACCTTCCCTTAATGGTTCCAGTTTTCACTGAACTCTAATAAATTCCATTTCCTCTCTTTGTCCTTTGGCCTTAGGAGTGAGGACAGCTTTTTATTACTCTCTGTCATTACTTCACCTTTCCCTGTTCATTCTCTTAACCCAACGGAAATCCAGGCAGTAGTTTCTTTAAGTCTGTTTGCTTGAACCATCCGCTATATCATATTTTGTGCCAAAACCCTGTCAGCTTACAAGTTGGAACTACCTGATCCATTTAACATGAATTAAAGGCTTATTTTCATCCTTTCAGCTAGGAATCAGTCTTCAGAACCTGGATCCATACTTTAAAGGACAACTCACGGACACAAAGCTCAGAAAGCCATGATAAAATCCAGAATACTAATTTATTAAGATATAATAATATATATTGTTGTCAGAAGGATTGGATACCTGAGTCTTCCTGATAATCTTTTTTTTTTTTTACTCTAACATTTGCACAAGGAACAAACCTATAGCCAAATATTCAAAAGTATGCTTGGTAAGTCTAGATGCAGGTAGAGGAGAGTTAATTATTCAAGTATTTTATTACATTAGACTAACATAGCCTGGGTCTCTACTCTTGCCTTTATGACTTCTCCAGAGTCATAATAGAGCACATCCTTCTACTCTTAAAAAGCATCTCAATCTACACTGGCAAAATGTATCTCTCTGACTCCTGTACTGAGTTTTCAAGGAACAACTATGTCCCCCACCACACCCAAACTCCTTCCACATATGCAGTTCTGATTGGTATATTTCTCCTTCAGAAGTTTTTTCATTTATATAGTCAAATCTGAGGGCCATTATGTCTCTATAAAATGATTTTAGTTCATTCATGCTTTCCATAAATATATGCTGTCTTTGATACGACTGGCAAATGCTGGGTTTGGGAATATACCCTGAGGAATAAATCCACTCTCTTACCCATTATGTGTTGGTTTCTCATTTTACCTCTCAGAAAGTATACTTAATACTCTCCATTCAAGCTCTTTAGGGATGCCACATAGTATTCCCCAATTACTGAAAATACAATTGTTTTTTATATAGTCAGTGCCACAGCAACACTAAAGGAAAAAGAGAACATTTTTACAGAACCATTTTAACATTCTAGATACTCTGAATTTTGTGAAAAATAAACAATATTTGCTAATAATCTGACAAGTTAAAACTTAGTATTTTTTTGTTGTTTTAATTATGGTCTCCTATTTGTCAAATGTATATGTACTGGCCATCATTAAAAATTAGAGTTGGGGGACACCTCGGTGGCTCAGTTGGTTAAGCATCTGCTTTCAGCTCAGCTCATGATCTCAGAGGCCTGGGTTGAGCCCCACATCAGGCTGCCTGTTCAGGGGGAGTCTGCTTCTCCCTCTACCTTTGTGAGCACTCTCTTTCTCTCTCTCTGTCTCCCCCAAATAAATGAATAAAATCTTAAAAAAAAAAAAGAAAGAAATTAGAGTTGGTCTACATCGAACTCTGAGCTAATGCAAGTCTGTTTTCTCCATCTCCATCGAGCCATCTATGAAAGAATTCTCCTTCAGGATGCCATGCCTCAATGCATGCACACACACAACTATTTGTGTAATAGTGTTTTACTATTTGTTTTTACTAGTGTGTTTTACTATTTGTGTAATAGTCACTTTACTAGCTTACCTGCTTTTACTCTTACTCCTCTATAATGTACTCCTCACTCAGCAGTAAAAATAATAACATAAAAATGTAAATCAGACCACGCTATTCCCGGGGTTTGAATTCCAGACCTGTCATTTCCTACCTCTGTGACCATCAGCAAGTTACTTTACTTTTCTGTGCCTCCTCGTTCCCCTCATCTATAAAGCAAGCATGTTTATAGTACTTCCCTCACAGAATTATTCTGAACATTAAGTGAGTGAATACATGTGAAATGTTTAGATGGATTCCTAACATTAGAAGCTAGCTGTTATTTTACATTCACCAAAGTGGCTTTTTCCATATTTTCTGTAATATCCCAACTCAGGCAGCTGCTAGGATATTTTATGCTTATTGCCTCAGGGAAAGAATGACATCCAGGAAATAAGGCTTTCAAAACTCTTGGCAGAGGCATTCATTTAAAATAAAATAAGAAGACATTTTGAGTTTCAAAGGTCTCAGGGCAGAAAGTTTTTTACTGTAAACAGATGATTTGCAAAAGAAAAACCATACTGCCCAGCCCTGGACTAGATAAAGATTCTTTGGTCAGGACACTCAGAGAGAACATTGAGCCCACGAGCTGGGCTAAATCCAAGGAGGGAAGAACACAACTCTGGGTATGTTCAGGAAATCCTGTGTCCTATCTCCAAAGAGGGCCTGAGGACAGTTGCAAAGCCCCAGTTTTCTGAACCCAGCATGGTCTAGGAATTTAAAAAAAGGAGAAAAGGTTGCATGTCATATCTAACCAGAAGGAGATAGTGAAGATCCCCAAAAGTTCCCCTCACCTCTAGGCCATCAAGAGCAAGCAACCAAGTATGTCCCATGTCCCCAAGGATCCAGAGGAAAGAGCTGGCATCTATAGAATCCCTACGGTGAAGTGAGGGACAAAAAGAAGCAGTCTTGGGAAGCCTAGATGGCTCAGTTGGTTAAATACCCACTTTCAGCTCAGGTCATGATCCCAGGGGTCCTAGGACCAAGCCACACATGGGGCTCCCTGCTCAGTGAGGAGCCTGCTTCTCCCTCTCCCTCTGCCTGTTGCTTCCCCTGCTTGTGCTCAATCTTCTCTCTCTCTGTCAAAGAAAGAAAGGAAGGAAGAGAGAGAAAGAAAGAAAGAAAGTAAGTCTTAAGAAAAAGAAGCAGTCTGCATGAGTCATAACCAAGGACAGATTGAAAGAAACATGCCCTAATAAATGCCAGGATTGGGGTGCCTATATGGTTCAGTCAGTTAAGCAACTGGCTCTTGATTTCAGCTCATGATCTCAGGATTCCAGATCAATTGGCCTTGCCATGGGCCCCAAGTCAGGCTCTGCACTGGGGGTGGAGCCTGCTTAGGATTCTTTCTCCCTGTCTCCTTCTGCCCCTCCCCCACCCTCTCTCCTTCTCTTAAGAAAATAAAAGACACCAGCACTGAGGGAACTTATCACATCTCAGCCCCCCCTCCCAAATGCCTTGGCACAATATAAGAAACTCTCCCAGGATAAGGGTTATTACGTTTTAAACTGGTTGACGGGGGGAGGTCTCAAAAATTAAGTGCATTTCTTAAATGTTTCCACACTGCTCTCAAAATAAACTACAAGCTTCTTACTTTAACCTACAATAGCTTCTTGACCAAGTTCCTGCCTCCCCCTCTCATCTTGTCTCACACCATTTTTCTCCTCTGCCAGTACATGCCAACTACACCAGCCTCCTTTTCCTTTTGAGAACGGGGCAAGTAGTTTCCCAAATTAAAGCATTTGCTATTGGTTGTTCCCAATGCTCTTAGAATATCTAGATCAGTTATCACTGAATAGTTAGTAGAGCTCACTGAATAGTTAGTAGAGCTAACTGAATAGTTAGTAGAGCTAGTTATCACTAGCCTCAGTTATCACTGAAAATGTCTTCTCAGGGAAGCCTTCTCTGACTTAAAGTGAACTTCCCCATGTGTTCTCCATGTCATCACATTAAATTCATCCACTGTACTTAACACAACCATATTTACCTTATTTATTTACATTATTTTTTCTTCAAGAGGGCTGGAACCTTTTCAGATTTGTTCTTTGCAATGTCCTCAGCATCTAGCACATAGCCTGGCATTGAGCAGGCCCGCAATAAATTATTTGTTAAATGAATGAGTGAACGAATGCTTTCCTTCTTCATCCAACCACAGTAGGGAAGTTCACACTACAGTAATAACAACATGATATTTTATCCTTTCCATTGGAAAAAAAATATTTCTTAAAAGAAACCACAAAGTATTTTCTATCTCAAATGTATTAATTTGCAATATATACGTTCAGGGATACCCAAGATCATCCTCAGTTTCAATGATTCACTAGAAGTTCTCACAGAACTCACCAAAGCTCCTATAGTCATTATTAGTTAGTTTATTATAGCAAAAGAACACAGATTAAAATCACCAATGGTAAAAGGCATAGAGAACAGAGTCCAGGAAAGACAAGGTGCAAGCTATTAATTGTCCTCTCCCAGTGGAATCCTGTGGACTATGCTTAATTCTGCCAGTGACATTTGTAACAATGTCTGACATGAAGTACTGCCAACCAAGGAAGCTCACCTGAGGGTCCAGGGTTTTCACTGGTGGGTGAGTCAGGTAGGCATGCCAATAACATGTAAACATGATCCAAAATAAATTTCTGTTGCTACAGAAGAATGTTCCTTTATATCTAGTCCCACCAGAAAATCTTGACACAAGTTCTTTTTTAATAATATAATCAATATGGAAGATTCTAGGTAAAATATCTACAAGAGGCAATGAGACAACATAGAGCGCTAGTTTTGAGACCTATCTCAGCAGGCTTCAAGAATCCTAGATGAGCATTCACCACCTCCAACGTGGATGAATTCTGAGACTCGGTTGGAATCAGGAAAGCAAGATGACAGACTTTCATCTGCCTGTCCTTTGTGACCCATCCTCAGAGACATGGATCTAAAATATCCAGAGGATAAGAAAGATCTCCGCATGCAGGAGTTTTGTTTGAAAATAACCAACACCAGTTCACAACTCATCCCCTTGCCCTGCCCCCTCTCCCCGCCCCCGACTGCCACCTCTCAAGTTTTACTCCTTTTTCCATCCTTTCAGAGATGACAGTTCCATGTAATACCATATAACTAGAAGTATGAGAGAAACCAGCAGTATACTACTGCCTGGCATATAAAGATAATAGAAGGAAGAGGGAGAAATGATAAAAAGCTATATGAATAGTACAAGGAAAAACTGAAGACTCCTTCAAATTTTTCCTGAATAAGTTCTCTTGTACAAGGTAAGATAATCAAGAAGTGGAATAAGCTATACTCTTCAGTGTAGAAGAGTCACATTCAACCCAGGGTCACTGACACCATCACTTGGAATAGGAGATGTATTCATCAACTAGCTTGAAGTCAGAAAAGAAACATCAGACCACATTTATGATGATGAAGGGAGTAAAAAACAGATTCCATCTTGCTTATTGGTAATTAGAATAAATGAACATCTGAGACCCTTCCCTCTTCACACTACCCTCACGTGTCCTTCAGCTGCATTACTCCCACTAATTTTATACGCTTTACCTGAATGAATAACTTAACAGTTTAGGCTAGATTTTGCCTCTATTAAGGATAAATAAGCAACACACACACACACACACACACACACACACACACACACACCCCATGAAAAAATTTTGAAACTTATTAAGAGAGGAGCATAAGAAACAGAAAGTCAATGACCTGTGTTTTTTTCCTTAGTAAATGGCACCAGCATTCATGTCATCCTTGACTTCTGCTTTTCATATTTTCCATACAAATAACCACTAGGGTCTTTATTTGTTCCCAGCCTTATTGAGATATAATTGACATATAATACTGTATAAATGTAAGATGCACAACGTAATGATTTGATATATTCATATATTGTGAAGTGGTTATCACAATAGATTTAGTTAACACATCCACACCTCACATAGTTATAATTTTTTCTTGTGATAAGAACTTTTAAGATTGATCTCTCTCTCTCTCTCTCTCTCTCTCTCTCTGTCTTTCATATAACTGGAAGTTTTTAATTTTTTACTTCCTTCACCTATTTTCCCCAACCCTATCCCTGCTTCTGGCAACCACCAATTTGTTCTCTGTACTGAGTTTGGTTTATTTAGATTCCAGGTATAATAGAGATCATACAGTATTTGTCTTTTTCCAACATATTTTACTTAGAATATTGCCCTCAAGATCCATCCATGTTGTTGAAAATAGTAGAATTTTATTCCTTTTTATGGCTGAATTTTTTTATATATGTGCGTGAGCACACGCACACACGTGTGCATACACACACATTATTTCCTTTATTAATCCATTAGTTCCTTCCATGTCTTGGCTATTGTAAATAATTTTGCAATGAACCTGGGGGTTATAGATATCTCTTTAAGACAGCTATCTCATTTCCTTCACATGTATATCAACATAGAATTCCTGAAACATAGGCAGTTCTATTTTTAAATTCTTGAGAAAACGCCATACTGTTTTCCATAGTGGCTCCACCAATTTGCATTCTTACTAGCTATGTACAAAGTTCCTTTTTCTCTACATTTTTGTCAACGCTTGTTATCTCTTATCTTTTTGATAATAGCCATTCTAACAAGTGTGAGGCCATATCTCATTGTGGTTTTGATTTGCATTTTCTGATGATTAGTAATGTCAAGTGCTTTTTCATGTATCTGTCAACCAATTGTATATCTTCTGAGAAATGCCCATTCAGGTCCTTTGTCCATTTTAAATTAGATTATTTGTGTTTTTCTTACTGATTTGCTTAAGATACTTATATATTTTAGACATTAAACCCTTATCATATGTGGTTTGTAAATATTTTCTCTCATGCTGTAGGTTGCCTTTTCATTTTGTCGATTGCTTGGCCATGAAGAAACTTTTAAGTTTGATGTGTCCCACTTGTTTATTTTTGCCTCTGTTGCTTGTTCTTTTGGCATTTCACTAAAACTTTTAGCTTCTATTTTCTTAATGCTTTTTAAAGCCATTCATGTCTTCCCAATACCTTATTATCTCTAACATCTGATTATTTCTACCACTCCATTATCTCTACCCTGGAATAGTATACTTCCTATTGGGCTGCCAGACTCCATTGCTTTTTTTGTTCTTTTCCATTTTTCATACTATGGTCAGGATGGTTTTTCCAATATTCAAATTTGATCCTGCCAGGCTCCTATTTAAGATCCTCAGTGGTATTTCTTTCCTCTTGAGTAACACTAATATTCCCCATGATCTGGACCTTGCCAAGCTCTATTCATTCATGTCTCTCTACTCATCTGTCCTTGCATCGTAATATTTAGCCAAGCTGAAGTTTTGAACCAGGTCTCTTATCTCTGGGTCTTTCCATATGATGTTATCTTGCCACTAAATCCCACCCTAATTCCATCACCCTTACTACTTACTTCATCTGTATCAAATATTCCCATTTTTCTGAACTTTCTTTTTCTATAATATATTTCCTGACCACTCAAACCTAAATAACCCCCAAAGTGGGATATGACAGCATATCCCACCACTTTTATAAATGCCAAATTATC
>ML104572.1:33088-50371 GCA_003697995.1 Taxidea taxus jeffersonii | reverse complement strand
TGATATCATTTGGGCCTCTGCACCAAATCACACCTAAAAACAGCATAACATCAAGACTTCTCTGCTTACTCATTAAATCCCCCTTTTGCTTAAGCATTTATCCCTTTTTGTATTGATATTTTGGTACTTATAAGTAAATAAATTTTAACCAAAAGAGGAATATGTTAACATTCACTCCTCCTTTATTCAGCAAGGGCTCATTGAGCATATTCTGTATGCAAAGGACTGTACTCAGAACTTGAGATACAGTTGTGAGTGAAACCCATCTCTGCCTTCAGTAAGCTGGTAAGAGACAATGAAAGAAGTAAAGACAATACAGTGCCATTAGAACTACAGAAAGTGTTTTACAGCCTGCTCTGGAAGCACAATGAGGGGATACCTACACTGTTTCAGCAAATGATGGCAGACTCTCCAGGGAGCATAATCTGCATGGAAACCCAAAGTATACATAGCCAGGCAATGATGTAGAGAGGGATGAAGACTGTTTTGTGCAGTGGGAAAATGGCAAGAAAAGGCTCAGAGAAAATACAGAGCACAAGACATTTTTGAGACCTGTAAAAAGTAAAATAGTGTTCTAAGGAAACAGTCTATCAAGAGTCTAGAGAGGTAAGCAAGAATAAAAGCACGAAGGACCTTGCAGGCTTGAGGAGTTTGATCAGAAATGCAAAATGCTTTCAGCAAGTGAACGTGTGGCCATGATCACCTACTTCTACATACACAAAAGTACTATCCATTCCCACAGCTGTCAATGTCATCTACTTCTAGGCTGATGGTATCCATATCTATGTCTCAAGCTTCTGTCCTGAGCTCCAGGTGCATGTCCTGTGGGAACCTCAAGTAAATCTCTTCATCTTCCTCCTTTCTCTGTAATTTCTTCTTGAGTCCCCAGATTCAGTAATGGGATTGTCCTCTTTCCAGTCACTGGCTCTAAAACCCTGAGTCATTCTTCTCTCTTCCATTTCCTGTACCATACTCAATGGTTGCCATATCTCAGCAATCTATTTTCAGAAAGTCTCTTTCATTTTTTTGTGAACTGGAAGCTATATCTTTAATTTTCCAGAAAGCTTTCCCATCCCCCATCTTCTGGTAACTGAGCTGGTATATAACCAAGGCCTGGCTATTCATGGTATCTGTAGCAGAGAGTTGCTAGGGTGACCCTTCATGATTCCCACTTTCTGGTATTTATGCCTCTGTGTGATCCCCTCTCTTTGAGTGTAGGTAGGATGTGTGACTTGCTTTTACCCAACAGTCTATGGCAAAGGTGACGGAGCGTCCCTCCCATGTTTATCTTATATTATGTAAGACCCATCATACTAGAAGACATATTCTAGAACTTTTTCTTGCTGGTTTGATGGAGTAAGTGGCTATGTTGGGGAAGCCCACTTGGTAGGGAACCTGGGGGCAGCCTCTGGTTGCCAAAGGCAGTCTCCAGCCAAGAAGTCAGGGACCTTAGTCCTACAACAGCAAGAAAATTAATTCTGCCAACAATCTGAGTGAGCATAGAAGTAGACCCTGGGCCAGTTTTGCCTCCAGATGAAAACCTAGTGCTGTCTGACCTTGACTGCAGCCTTGCAGAGAGCCTATACTGTCCTCAAACTCCTGACCTATAGAAACTAAGATAAAGAAGTGTGTCTTGTTTTAGTCTACATTGGTAGCAAATTTTTATGCAGCGGTAGAAAACGAATACAGTGTTTCATTCTCATTGCTTGGTAGAAATGCTAGTTGTTTGTCTACTAACCATTGTTCTCTCTGTCAGAACACTAATTCCGCTTTAGATATTGGGTGTTCATCTCCTTCATGGGTAGCTCTGCAGCCCTAGGGAGTATTGGTTGATTGGTCTCAACTAATCTCATTTATTCCACTTGCCTTACCACTGATGGGCTAAACACGCAGTAGGTAGGACACAATCACAATCAGTGAAACTTAAGAGGATATTTTCTGGAAAGCTTTCTTCACTCTGAATATGGAGGCAAGTCAGAGACTTGCTTCTTTCTGCCCAGGACTTTGTTTATGTGACAAGATGATTCTGGGAAATGCAGCGACTGTCTTGCCTTTGGAGGGAAAGTCAAGAGCATAGTGGATAAGCCACCTCAGACCCTAATTAAAATCATTGAACCACTATCCTAACCAACCCCGAACTTCTTGTAATCAAAATATTACATTATCCTCATTATTTGAACTACTTTTAGGGGCGCCTGGGTGGCTCAGTGGGTTAAAGCCTCTGCCTTCGGCTCAGGTCATGGTCCGAGGGTCCTGGGATCAAGCCCCGCGTTCAGCTCTCTGCTCAGCAGGGAGCCTGCTTCCTCCTCTCTCTCTGCCTACTTGTGATCTCTCTGTCAAATAAATAAATAAAATCTTTAAAAAATAAAATAAAATAAAAATAAACTACTTTTAAATGGGTATTCCGTGGCTCCCAGCTAAAAGCACTCTCACTGAAACCTTATAAAAGGTTCAAACAAGGAATGGTAACAAGGTTTCTTAGAGTCATTCTCCAAAAGAATGGGATTGATGTCCAGGTTCTGGATAAAGTCCAACAGGCTTGCTAAGCTGGACATGGAAATGGATCCCAGGCTGCTGGAGGCTATCTTTACCACCACTTTCAGAGGGGCTCTGTGCAGCAAAGGATGACCCAAACTCATGGAGAGAGGAAGAGCAGTAGTGAGTCCCATGCTGCCCCCAAGCTCTGGCTTCTGTAGTTCATATCATTTGGCTCTGCAAAATAACTTCACATTCATCTTAACTATGCTAGCCAAGGAATAATAAACTCTTGTTTACTCAAAATGAAGTTGAATTGCTGTCACTTACCCTGTAGGAATCCCAGCTAATACACTCTTCTGCCCTTCTAGTATGTGCCTAATTTACTGCCACAGTTGATCTCTCTCACCCTCTAATCTGTTCTTTCTCTGTATCTGATTATGCCTTTCCTTCCTGAAAAACCCCTAGGGCACCTTCTGGAAGGCAACATTAAGCCATAATTCCTCAGATGGCCATTCACAGTCTAGCCCCCGCCTGCCTTTCACCCTCTTGTATCATGATCTTCCTTAAACTTTCCACTTTTACCATCAACTGCTATAAGAGATATTATATACTTTAAAAAGAATTATATAATATATAATTACATAAATTATGTATTCTATAATAAATCATTATATATTAAAATTGCATATAAAATATATAATATATAAAAGAAAAAAGTATATTGTACATGGTAAGAATAAGTACTGTTCTGTAAAGTGTTTGTTTTTGTTGTACGTATATATGTATATATAGGGCCAAATGTAAAAAATGCTTATATTATACACATATGATTATATAGTATATATAAGATTATATACTATACACACTATACTACTGTATATACTATATTGCATATTATAGTGTAAACAATGTTAAAATTATATTCTATATATAGTATAATATATGTAATACGTGTGTGTTTTTTATATTATGACCTAGCATATATATACACAAGTATAACTAAAACAAATATTTTACAAAACAATACTTAAACTTACTATTTACAATACACTATCTTTCCTTCTTTTCTATTCTGTTAATTCTGTTTTAGAATGCTGCTTGCAGCCCACGTGCTTCTCTTCTCACCAGAGTGAGAAACTCAGTTGCTTTGTGCTCTGGGCTGCAGTCGCTAAGGCTGTGGGGGGTTTGAGATGTTCCATGTGATGATGAGGAGCCCCAAGACCAGGGCTTTTTCTGACAGGGAGCAAATCTAGAGCCCAGTTTCCCGCCTCCAGATTTAGGAAGTTTGCTGCTGAGGATGAGGCTGAGGCTTTGGCAGGAACTGTAAACCCTGATGGCTCAGAAATGGATTACAAGGAGCAGGGGGATGATGTCCATCGGCTTCTCTTGGACAGACTCCCCCGCAGGCACACCAAGATGCTCAAACATTGAATACCGCTTCTCACAAATCTCCTGACAATCCTGGATGAAAAGAATCCAGCGAGAAGGAGAAGTCTAGGGATCTCCCCTGAACACTGGCTTCCAAAGCAGGAGAGAACCAGACCTCAGCTCATGGGCATCTGCCCCACCCTTCCTCTTCTGTTCCCCGGCAGCGTTTTAAGGAAGGTCTGATGGGACAGTGTACTTTTGATGACCCGAGTGGAAAAAACCCATCTGAAGTAGAGAGCAAGCCTGGAAAGCAAAGAAAGATAAACATGTACAATACTCACAAGTGAGAGCAAACAAAAGACTCGTGACTCAATGGGACGGCGAGATGAAGATGAAAAGGCAAAACCTTTGCAAAGCATGTAAATCAGCAAAGATAGCATTTTATAGATTATGTACTGCTAAGCTATATCATTCTGGGATTCTTTTATTTTCAAGCCAATAATCATGGAAATATATCTTTATACACAAACATGTTCCCTCACTCTCTTCATGGGGATAATTTGAGCTGATATTTAACATCCTCTAAAATCAGTTTATAGTTAACTGTTGTGTATGTAGAATAATTGATAATTTGGGAAGTTCATAGGAAAGCCATTATATCGACCACAATTAAGAACTATTGTAATCTTTAAAAATGCCAATATTCCCCTTGCAGACAGTATTTTAGATATTTTAAGGTAGAAAAACATGAAAACTTGAGTTTCTTCAAGCACTAAAGGTCCCGATATTGGACTACTTTTTATGACTGATTTACGGCAGTATTAAACTTTTATATTCAACTGATGCAAAAATGTTAACATACCTTACCTTGAGAAACATGATCATAATGGGGTATCCCTTCTGTCTTTAATTACAACTATCACTTGTTTAGTTATGGACATGAATATTTTTAGAAAAGTTTCCTTTTTTTGTCTTCTACATATGTGAGCAGGAAATAAAGTAAGTAGCATATTCAATATATATCAATGTACTTGTATGTTAAAAGTTTTCCCAAGAGCTCATTTTATCATTTAATTCAAGGAAAGCCAGTAGAAAATGTTCTGTCAAGTTGCCTGAAATATAACAGGTCCCCAAAGACTTGAAATAGAGTTAAGTGAATATGAATGAAGCTTGCAATAGTGTTGATACAACAAGTTCCATTTGAAATGAGTTGGCTTGCCACCTATCCAGATTCTCAGAAATCCCAACTTCTGTTATGAACACATTCTTCCATCCTTCCTCAATATCTTGTCCTGTTTTCTCATAGACCCTGCCAAGCTAAAGCTACCATCTCTTTTCCATGTACTTTTTTCACTTGTTACTTTGAGATATTAGTAGAGTCACATCAATTGTAAGAAATATCACAGAGGAATCTCATATACCCTTTATCCAGGTTCCCCCAATGGTAACATCTTGCATGACTAGAGTGTGACATCACAATGAGGACATTGACATGAATGTATTCCACCCACGTGTTCAAATTTAACCAGTTTTGTGTGCACCTGTTTGCTTGTGTGTGCATGTAGTTCTATATAGTTTATCACGTTTGTAGATTCATAGTCAAGATAAGGAATCCCATTCCATCATGGGGATTCCTTGTGCTACCCTTTTATAGCCTTGCCCTTGCCCTCCCCCCATGCCCTAACCCTTGGCACCTACAATTCTGTCCTCCATCTCTATAATTTTGTCATTTCAATAATGTCATATAAATTGAACCATTCAGTGTTTAACGTTTTGAGATTGCATTTTTAAAAATTTTTTTTAAAGATTTTATTTATTTATTTGACAGAGACAGAGATCACAAGCAGGCAGAGAGGTATGCAGAGAAAGAGCGGGAAGCAGACTCCCCGCCGAGCAGAGAGCTGACATGGAACTCGATCCCGGGACCCCAAGATCATGATCCAAGCTGAAGGCAGCGGCTTAACCCACTGAGCCACCCAGGTGCCCGTGAGATTGCATTTTTTAAATTAACATAATTCCCTTGAGGTCCATTCAAGCTGTTGCCTGCATCGATGATTCATTCTGTTTTATTGCCGAGTGGTACTCCATAATATAGATGTATGACAGTTTATTTAACCATTCCCTGGTGAAGGACATTTGTTTTTCTCCCAGTTTTTAGCTATTATGAATAAAGTTGCTAAGAACACTTGTGTAAAAAACAAAACCAAATTAAACAAATGCTGGTCGTGGTCCACAAATTGATGTCATAATCCACTAATGGGTTGACACACAATTTTAAAAGATGTCTTCGGGACGCCTGGGTGGCTCAGTTGGTTAAGCAACTGCCTTCAGCTCAGGTCATGATTCCAGCGTCCTGGGATCGAGTCCCACATCGGGCTCCTTGCTTGACAGGGAGCCTGCTTCTCCCTCTGCCTCTGCCTGCTGCTCTGTCTGCCTGTGCTGGCTATCTCTCTCTCTCACACAAATAAATAAATAAAAATCTTTAAAAAAAAAAGATGTCTTCAATTACTTTGCCTTACTACTAACCTTGTTCTTGAGCAACACTAGAGGTCTTGCTTTCCTTACACATGGCTTATGAGCTCCTATTTCTCTAACCTTGCTTAGGCTATCATTTGTGCCCCAAATGCTCTACTTAGAATATCTTTGTCTAGTGAAGTCCTACTTACTAAAATAAATTAGACATACCTTTGGCTACAAATCACAAGAAACTTGACTACAAGATTTTTTTCTCTCTCTCTGCCATAACAGGTATTGCCTAGAGCAATAGAAAAAACTATTAATATTATAGAAAAGTTGGCAAACTTTTCCCATAATATTAATAATAAATATTTTAGACTTTGTGGGCCAAAGAGTAAATAGTAAACATTTAGAATTTTTAAATTAAAAAAGTAAAATTGAAGATATTATGTAGGCTCTTCTATAACAGGAGAGAAAATTCTTGCCCTGCCCCATTTGTTTGGTGTGGGCCATGTGGGTGGTGGGCAAGCTTTTGCCTTTTGCTGCAGACATTCTTGGGAAAGAGAGCTTACTGACTTAAGTGGAAAGGCCTGGTCGGGGAGAAGTAGGGATGGCTACCTCATTGGTAAATTTCATTCTGCCCAAGTGACATCCAGGGTCCTGTGCATCTTATACTCCTGTGAGCCCAACATATCAACTTGGGCAGCCGGCCAGAGACAAGGGGACTCACGTTGTCACCAATCTCCAAACTAAGAGCCCATCACTCAGTGCCCATCTGTTGCCAACAGTGGAGTCCCTAATATCTTGGTGCTGGTCAGCAGGACACTAGACAGTGGTGATGCATAGCTGCCTGTTGGCCAGGGAACCAAGTACCAAGAGCAGAGAGGAGAAGTAGGGGGGAGAGGATGCTGTGGCTTGGTCTCCTCGGCCTACCATGCTAACCTTCTTGGGCAGTGGCCTCTGAGGTACACAAACACAAATTTGGTTTGGGGGCTGTAGTTTGCCAGTGCTTGGCCAGAGTAAGGTAATTGCCCGTTATTGTTTGGGGGTTCGAAGATGTCAGGATCGACATCTTTGTGATTCTCTTTGCCTTTCCCTCATGGTCTCAAGATGGCTGCTTCAGCTCCAGCCATGACATATGCATTCAATTCAGAAGGGAAGAAAATAAAAGGGACCGTGCCTATCTTCTTTACTAACAGAAGTTTTTCCAGAGCCAAGTGCAGCAGGTTTTCTTTAAGCTGCATAGGACAGCACTAGGTCTATGATTTCATTCTCAGATGGAGTCTCACAAGCACTGGGTTTGGATGATTCTCACTAAGCAGATGTGTGTCTCTTTACTAATAATTCTTGCCAGTCCCAGAGAAAACACCAAATGGTCCAGTTTGGGTTACATATTCATGCCTATTGCCAAGGCTTAGGAAACTCTGGTCGGCCACCCTGGGTCCATTCTTGACCCATAGGCCAGGGAAAGGTAGGCAATATAATTGTCAGCAATGCCATGTGAGGGAGGGTGAGTTCCCAAAGGAAAAGATGCTGGCAGAAACAGATATCCACTACAGAAGAGAGCCATTACATTGCTGCTAAATTGAATGGAAGTATCATTATGAAGTACTTATACTCAAGGTTTTAATGGATTTGTAAATGCTGCTCTCCTGGCAATATACAAAACAGTTGACAGTATTCGCCTTCAAGAAATTTACAGCCTGGGGTAGGGGCGCCTGGGTGGCTCAGTTGGTTAAGCAGCTGCCTTCTGCTCAGGTCATGATCCCGGAGTCCTGGGATCAAGCCCCACGTTGGGCTCCCAGCTTAGTGGAAAGCCTGCTTCTCCTTCTCCCTCTGTCTGCTTGTGCTCTCTTTGTATCTCTCTGTCTAATAAATAAATTAAATCTTAAAAAAAAAATTTACAGCCTGGGGTAGACATCGGTTATTTGGCTACAAATGATTATTTTGGCAACAAATGAGAGAATATTTAACAACAATAACAACAAAAATAGCATGGACAAAGCCATGAGATTCCGAGTAACAGAGACTTGGAAGTAAGTCAGTGGTGTACTTTTGCATAAACAAACAGAAATGGAGAAGATTTAAGTGATATATCTGCAGCTGCGCTGAAAATAGTGACAAAAGTGGATCAAAACACAGGATTGTTACCGTGGGAGCAGGGACTAAACCTCACGAGTCCATCCAGCTGGGTGTTTTATGCCCTAACGTGAGAGGTACTCTGTCACGGCAGACATGCAGTGTCTACAGACTGTGATCATGTTTCCCCTTGGCTCGCTCAAAGCATCTGGCTAGACATGAGGCATTTTGCTGTGCCAAGCAGCACACGTGCTACCTGCAGCCTGGCTGGGACTTAGCCAATCAAAGAACAATTTCACAACCAGTGATATAGGACATCCTTGATGACGTGAGATATTCTAGGTTTCCTCACTTTCCTTTGCCTAGTGTAGACTAGGACAGAGACTGCAGAAAGTAGAAGTGGCAGTCCAAAAGAGAAGATGGTGTGCTCTGCTATGGTGGTACCATCAGGTGTGTGGGGGAGGGGGCAGGGGGGGTTCAGAGAATGTGGCAGTAGCAAAGCAAAGAGCAGAAAATCCTCTTAATGTATGCGAGGCAGTTCAGTGCTGTCTTTATTTGGTAATCACTGAATTAAACCACCATACAGTGTGCATCAATTCCTGCTTGTCAGCCACAGCCAAGATCTTCCCGCAATGCAACAAGGATTGTTGATAGATTCAAAGTGGCCCACACCCCCTAAAATGCAGCTGTAGGCTCCTTATCAGTGATAGTTATAAGGGCAAGTAAAACAAGCACTGATTAATTTCTTCTGCCGCCCAATGATGCAAGCATCTTCCGTATTTGCATTATGCCAGAGGTGTGAGGCAGTGAAGGAGAAGAAGTGTTGAAGGGGAAGATAACCAGAGTGAATACAAGGAGATCTACAGTCTCCAATCTTACACATCTGTGTGATGCCAGACAAGCTCTCTGGCTTTCTGGGTCTGTTTGCTCAGCTGTCAAAGGACAGAGGGATTTCTAAAGTCTAACTCCATTTTTTTTTAAATGTTAACGTTTACATTAAAAACCTTCTCAACTGGGGCAACTGCGTGGCTCAGTCAATTAAACAGCCCACTCTTGATAGCCCACTATCAGCTCAGGTCATAATCTCAGGGTCGTGGGATCAAGCCCTACGATGACTCTGCACTCAGTGAGCAACCTTCTTGAGGATTCTCCACCCCCCATCCCTTGTGCATGAGTGTGTGAGCCCTCTCTCTCTCTCTCTCTCATTCTCTCTAAAATAAATAAATCTTTTTCGTAAGATTTATTATTCTTTCATATTTTTACATAATTTATTATTATTTTGTATTATTTCGTATTATGTATTTATTATTATTTCATATTATTTATTTATTTGACAGAGAGTGGGAGAGAGAGTGAGGGAGTGCACAAGCAGGGGGAGCAACAGAGGGAGAGGGAGAAGCAAGCTCCCTGCTGAGCAGGGATCTGAATGTGGAGCTTGATCCCAGGACCACGGGATCATGACCTGAGTAGAAGGAAGACGCTTAACCGACTGAGCCACCCAGGCGCCCCAATAAATCAATCTTTTTAAAAATTCTTAAAAAAGTAAAAGCATTCTCAATTAGAAACTCACTGGAGCTAACTAAAGTTAAAAAGAGATACTTGTTGGAAACTCTAGTGTGCAAGGATGGCACATTAGTGTATTTCCTTTGACTCGAACAAAACCTGATTCTGATCCTTCTTCCCATTGTGCTGGCAGGAACATGCAGGATAAGGAGTCTGAGAGTGAAGGGATGAGGATTTGAGAAGCAAGATGATACACAGAATATTTAAAACCACAAAGCCACAAAGGTGCATACCAGTTGAACATCAGCCTGGGTAGAAAGGGTTGGGAGTTGAGGAAATGGGGGAGGGAAGGAATTCAAAAAAAGTAGTTGTTCTCCTTTCTGGTTCTTTTCCTCAAAAAAAAACAAGAATTTTGGTACCTTAATAAATGAACTCAATGCATAAAGACACATAAGCTTTTAATGGAATTTAGGGGTAGAGAAAGACCCAGCCAAGGGTTCGGATGGCCTTAAGACTCTTGTTCCATCTCCTGCAGGCTTCTCTCAGTAGGAAGGACTCCCTCACTGTCTTCTTTCTCCTATTTTCTCCAACTGGCTTTGTCTAGTTTTCCAGTGTGCATGCTGCCAGTAGATCTCCTGAATTTAATTTCCTGTTGTTCAAAACATCACATAGATTAAGGATGAACCAAATCCAAATGCTTCATGAAGGGGGACTAATTGTCAAAGCTTGGGTCAAGTGCCCTTTCCTGGACCATCTAGCTGTAACCAGCACGGCATAGTCATATTGGAAAACAAACAAACAAACAACCCTGCTGTATACTGTTGTGGCTACAGTGTAAATGGCAGCACAGGAGTGGTACTGAAAATATTTAACAGTTGCTGTGGGATGAGCACCAACCACTGAGAATGAACACCAGCCATGAAGAACCAGTAAAGCTGGATAAGGGCATTCTAGCTGGATATCAGTCTGGAATAGGGACAGACAAGGACCAGTTTCTAGAAAATGGGAAATAATCATGAACTAGGCAATTATCCAGAAGTGGTCTATCACAGAGTCTAAGAAAAAAATAGTCAAATCCATTTTAAAAATGAATAGTGTCCCTGGAAACTTTTTCGCAACTAGAGAGATAATTTAAGTCACTTTGGTTCCTATTTGATAGTAGGAATAATTCTGTAGGATGTTGTGTTAAGTGTTGCAAACAATAGAGGAAAAATATAGCACAGGACACTCCCTACCCTCTCCCCCAGGAGCTTTCACTCTGATTTGAGAAGGAAGACAGGGGAAATGTATAGAACCAGGCATTTAATTGCATGGTGCCCACAGTGTATGCCCTGGGGGTCAGAAAAAGAAGACATCCTTGTGGGCTAAAGAAGTCAGGGACGCCTTCAGGGAGTAGCTGAGGATGATTTTCATGGCTCCTGTCAGCAAATTCTATAGATGAATGAAGGGACCCACCTTCTCTACTTTGAGGGATGTACTCAAAAGGTCCAAGAGAGCTTTTTAAGTCAAAGATGGGAATGCAGGAACTTTGCTAAAGATTAAACGCCAGCCTTCTGAATGAAGTGCTGATACATACTACAGCATAGAGGAACCTTGAAAACACCATGCTAACTGGAAGAAGCCAGACATGAAAGCTGCATATTAGATGACTCCATTTACATAAAATATCCAGAATAATCAAATCCATGGGAGCAGAAATAATTTGTGGTTGCCAGAGGCCGGAGGGAACAGGGAATGGGGAGTGACTTTCTTTAATATTGCACGTGCGTGATTAATTAAATCTCTTCGTTTCTTGTTGAGGGCCGCGTAAGCAGGGCTTTCATCCACACGTGCCCTACACACTGGCCCTTATCATGCCCTACTAGTGCACTGCTGTTGCATGCCTCTCAGCTTCTGAACCTGCTCTTCCCTCAGGCCAGAATGCTTCTCTCTTCTCCCGTGTCTGCTAGTTAGTTCTCATCCTTCATGACTTCCCTTGAGCTTTTCCTGACCCTCTCAACACCGTAAGCCAGGTGACAAAGGAGCTCGGTGAGGCTCCTCCCCTGTTTTTCCATACATGGAAAAACATCCAGTACCTGTCTCTTACAGCCCTTGCCAGAGTGTATCATAATTATTTGTATATTTGCATAAATGTCTTCTCCACTGGATGGGAGGATAGGGATCGCTTCAAGTGGGCCTCTTTATCCTCAGGTCTTAGCAGAGTGCTCTTAGCACCTAGGTGGTCAGAAAAAATATTTTCTGAATAGACGAAAGAATTAATAATAGACTACTGCATGTCGAATAATAGGCACAGGTCCCTTTGTCTCCAGACCAAATCTTATTTAGTGCCCTCACAGCTCCGAGTAAGGTATTTCCCTCCTTACCTAAACGATTTGCTGACCCCCTTGTCAAAAATGTAGAGAGATCAGGGCTAATTGGATTTTTCTTAAGAGGAAGAGAAAAGAGAGAGAGACTTAAAGCAGCCAGTCTCATCTTGTTGCAAAGTTTACTGGACCCAATCTCAATAAAATTGGATCAGCCAGCACAGTTCTCTTCCAGCCCCGATTTAATAGAGGGGAGAAGAGATGTCAAATGCACCATTAAAGAGGAACATGGCAGGAAGGGAAACCATTTAGATTCAAAGGAGCTGATTGAAGGAGCCAGTCATGCCCATTAGTGGCTGTTAAGAGAAGGAGCACATTGTCTATTGCACTCAGTGTCCCCTCCAAGAACCCCAGGTTCTTGGAACCTAAGCATGCTGATTTTGACCTCCCTGCCACCCAATTCCCTGGTACCACTGATGATGGAGCGACTCTGACACAGTTTATGGTTGCCTTGAGCTAGTTAACTCTTTTAACATCTATTTTAAAAAGAGAATAAAGATACTTGTTTGTTGTTGTTATGAGCTCAGAAGCACTGTTTTTCCATACATGGAATTGCTGTATTTAACTTCACAATTGCTATAATTAACTTCATTGTATTTTTGTCCTGTAGAAATTAATTATAGTCCATTAGGATTATGTTTAGGTGCAGAACAGTGGACAACAGCCATGTGTTTATGTGTTTATTTTATTAAGGATTTTTTGAAAAATGTTGAAAATTATTTTAAAAAATTAAGTTCTCCTGGAATATCATCATCTAGAAATAACCATTACAAGTGTACAACTTTCTTTTTCTTTTTTTTTTTTCTTTCGGTGCATAGATCTCTCTCATTCACTCTCTCCTTTTTTTTTTTTTTTTTTTCAGATTTTAGTTTTAAGTAATCTCTACACCCAATGAGGGGCTCAAACTCACAACCCTGAGATCAAGAGTCGTACTCTCCACCAACTGAGACAGCCAAGTACCCTCATATAGGTCTTTTTTTTTTTTAATTGGGTCACACTGCATAACCTGGTGTTTTACTGAATTGCAGAACTGCAGACTGCAGGTTTCTCTATGCCACGTGGTCGGCACAATTTTTGATGACAGTACAGTATTCTGTCTTGTGTATGGACCCTTGTTAATTCAGTCAGGACTCAGTCATCCTATTTTACTCCAAAGACTATTTGCCCTGTGAGCTTCCTGCTGAAACTCCCCATTGGTATCTCCAGGGTTCTAAGATTCTGGTCAAAATACCCAGGCTGTTAGGTTATTCTTGGAGACTCTCAGGAACATTTAGGGAGAAAGACCCAATAAAGTTGGATCTCTATGCCTAGAGTGGCTTCCAGGTTCCTCTCTGGGATTCTTCAGGACTGGAGAATCTTGATCTAGTGGGAAGAGTAACCAGAGAAATTTGATTTAATTGAGAGGGAGAATATTTATTTTTAAGTAATCTCTGTGCCCAACGTGGGTCTTGAACTTATAACCCCAAGATCAAGAATCACATGCTCTACTGTCCGAGCCAGCCAGGCACCCCAAGAATTTTACTTTAGTTTGAACTCTTCAGGATGAATTCTGCAACTCAGTTTACTGAGTTTTACTTCAATTCAATTCGGTTTGACTTAAAAAAAAATGGAATGGTCTATTTCTGTAGCATGTCCCGCTGGGGACCCAGAATTACCCTTGCTCATTCTTTTTTATTCTCTCCCCCTCTCCCAAATGGAAAAACATGCTTCTCCTCAGTTGGTTTGTCTTGTCCTCATTGTTTCCCCCCCAGGGGCATAGTCTTTTCTGGTGCATTTCTAGATCATTCTACCATCCTCTAATATTCTGGAGTAGATGATCATGGACTCCTGGACTCACTGGATTCCAGATATGCAGAGCATTCACATTATTTGTTCACTTATTTGGTGATATTTTCTCCAGCACATACTATGTGCTAGGTCATATGCATGTGGCAGTGAATGGCTGGACACAAACCTTGCTGCCTAGGAGCCTACAATGTAATGGAGCTGAGGGAATTACAAAATGATGTAATGATGTAGGAGAGGTCAGTTCAAGATGCTTTATCTCATTTGGCCAAAGGTCACTTTTGACTAAACTTAAAACTTTAAACCTGGCACAACATTCAGGTCACTGGACTCATTCAGAGAGGTATATATATGAATTGGAGAAGACTCCAGTTTGTCTACTCTACTCCTGTAGTCTGGACTGGGGTAGCCCTAGATCTCCCCTCTTCTCCCCCATACTCTCCTTGAGTATAGCCCTAGATCTCCAGATGGCTACATGGATGGGCCAGTTCTGGCTCCCTGGCTTATCACTATGCAGTAAAAACAGACTCAGTTAACGTGAACTGGCTTAAACTGGTCAGTTGTTGCATTGATTTTTTTTTCTTTTAAAATCATTAAAACCCTGAAACCAGGCCAGAATCAAGCATGAATAATGCAGTTGTAAGTCATGTAGGCCAAGATTGCCATTTTCATCTTTCCATGCTCTTTAAAAGAACTGAGAGCCAAGCTAAGTCTCTTTTAGACAGATATCAACGAAAAGGATATGGATGGAACATTCTGCCAGTGTAGGGGATTCTGGCCCTACCCCACCACTGTTTAACAGAGGATGGTCTGTGCCTTTGCTCATGAACATGACTTAGATGATAGATGATAGGTAGAAATGAGCTAAAAAGGGTTGTATACTTCCCTCTGCAACACCCAGCGGGGGCATGGCGAAGGCCAGAGGTTCAAGCCTCAGTTTTCCATCCTGGGTGACTTCACATTGCTTTTTCTCTAGTCCTAAAGCTGAGAAACGTCCCTCCTAAATCTCCCTTTATTTTATATTTTTATTTTTATAATCCAAAAATCATTTTTACCAATTTGCCCTTTTTTTTCTTCAGTATTCTAAGATTCATTGTCTATGCACCACACCCAGTGCTCCATGCAATACGTGCCCTCCTTGATACCCACTACCAGGCTCACCCAACCTCCCACCCCCCTCAGTTTGTTTCTCAGAGTCCACAGTCTCTAATGCTTCGTCTCCCCCTCCAATTTCCCCCAATTTACTTATCCTTTCCTTCTCCTAATGTCCTCCATGTTACTCCTTATGCTCCACAAGTAAGTGAAACCATATGATAATTGACTTTCTCTGCTTGACTTATTTCACTCAGCAGAATCTCTTTCAGTCCCGTCCATGTTGATACAAAAGTTGGGCATTCATTCTTTCTTTTTTTTTTAAGATTTTTTAAAAAATTTATTTGACAGAGAGAGAGAGATCACAAGTAGGCAGAGAGGCAGGCAGAGAGAGAGGGAGAAGCAGGCTCCCCACTGAGCAGAGAGCCCGATGCGAGGCTAGATCATGACCTGGGCCCAAGGCAGAGGCTTAACCCACTCATCCTTTCTGAGGGAGGCATAATACTCCATTGTATATAAGGACCATATCTTCTTTATCCATTCATCTGCTGAAGGGCATTTTGGCTCTTTCCACAGTTTGGCGACCGTGGCCATTGCTGCTATGAACATTGGGGTACATATGGCCCCTCTTTTCACTACATCTGTATCTTTGGGGTAAATACCCAGTAGTGCAATTGCAGGGTCATAATGTAGCTCTATTTTTAATTTCTTAAGGAACCTCCACACTGTTTTCCAAAGTGGCTGCACCAACTTGCATTCCAACCAACAGTGTAAGAGGGTTCCCCTTTCTCCACATCCTCTCCAACACATGTTGTTTACTGTCTTGTTGATTTTGGCCAATCTAACTGGTGTGAGGTGGTATCTCAATGTGGTTTTGATTTGAATTTCCCTGATGGTTAGTGATGATGAACATTTTTTATGTGTCTGTTAGCCTAAATCTCCCTTTAGAATACAGTCCAGATTGAATTGGAGTTGGGCAGACTAAAAAATGTTTACTTTCCCAAATTTTTGACCTCAGTCTTAAAAGTTCAATTCCTCTGATTTTCCCCAGAGTCAGGGGTTGCCCTCCACCTCCCTCCCACAGGATATAATGACTAAGAATCAGGAGCAAAGTGAAGGGAAGAAACTTAATTGTTAGGACCTTTCAGGAGGGGGGCAACCCCCTTATTTACTCTGAGGCTTTTCATTCTTCTAAAGAATAAGTAAAAGCCTCATATTTTAATAGCCACACTTCCATTTGCCATTCAATTATCATGACTCAATTATAAACCGTATTTTCTAAATTTAAGGCTTGTTTAGAACAAATGTTAAAATTAACACTTACATACTTCAAACGTCCTTGGAATGTAGGAATTTATATTGTTTTATTGATTATATAAAGGGTAACTGGTTGCTCATTTTATTATTCATCCTTATAGTTTCCCACTGAAGCTCTTCCACCTGGCATGAGTTACAAAAGAGTGGGAGGTCAAATGCAAGGCCACACAACCTCACATGTGCCCAGGAGCAATTGCTGCATTTTGTCTCTCTCATCTACATGTGTTAATTGGTTTGCTTCCTGAATTGTTAGTTAATTGTTATCATTAAGAAATAAAATGGGGCAGGGGCGTCTGGGTGGCTCAGTGGGTTAAAGCCTCTGCCTTCAGGGTCGTGGTCTCAGGCTCTCTGCTCAGCGGGGAACCTGCTTCCTCCTCTCTCTCTGCCTGCCTCTCTGCCTACTTGTGATCTGTCAAATAAATAAATAAAATTTAAAAAAAAAGAAATAAAATGGGGCAAAAAGGAGTAAACTACTCCAGATGAAATTAAATTAATGAACCTCTACCATTTCACTATTAAATAAGAAACATAGACACACAATACAAGAAAACCATTATTTTTATTTTTATTTTTATTTTGGTTCAGTTCATTAGAAGCCTGTGTGTGAAATTAGTATCATGGTCATTTCCCCACTTGGCCAGCTGGCAGTTTAGAAAATAGAAGAGCTGGGTGTGTGCTGGATGGCTCAGTTGGTTAAGCTTCCAACTCTTGATCTCAGCTCAGGTGTTGATCTCAGGGTCCTGAGTTAAAGCCCTGTGTTGGCTCCATGCTGGATGTGGTGCCTACTTAAAAAAAGGAAGGAAGGGAGAGAGGGAGTGCAGGGAGGGGAGAAGGGGAGGGA
>ML104572.1:0-33078 GCA_003697995.1 Taxidea taxus jeffersonii | reverse complement strand
GAAGGAAGGAAGGGAGGAAGAAAGAGGGAATGAGGAAGGGAGGAAGAAAGAGAAAAAGAGGGAGAGAAAGAACTAAGTGTGGATGTCTGTCTGAGGAGAGAATGTTAAGGAATGGATAGATTTGACTTAACAGTTAAAAAACAGGGGCACCTGGGTGGCTCAGTGGGTTAAGCCTCTGCCTTCAGCTCAGGTCATGATCTTAGGGTCCTGGGCTCGAGCCCCACACCAGTCTCTCTTCTCGGCAGGGTGCCTGCTTCCCCCTCTCTCTCTGCCTGCCTCTCTGCCTACTTGTCATCTCTCTCTCTGTCAAATAAATAAATAAAATCTTTAAAAAAGTACAGATATTCAACTTTCTCCAAATTACTCCTATGCAGTCCACTGGAATAAGTATATCTTCTCTTCAAGTAGAAAGTATTAGAACAAGGATCCTATAAGCAACCATTTACATGAAGCCATTGCTTTTTTACTCACCTTTATTAAGCCCTCATTATGTGATAAGCACAATGTTGAGTGCTTAATGTGTGTTATTTCACTTAATCCTAGCAATAAATATATGAGACAGGTATAATTATTATTTCCATTTTACAGATAAGGAGCCTGAAGTACAGTACCAAAGGCTCTAAATGATGGTAATAAGGCTTAGACTCAAGATGGCCTGATTTTCAAGCCCAAACTTTTTTTTATTAAAGTATAATTGATGTATAACACTATATTAGTTTCAGGTGTTCGAATAATGATTTGCTACTTGTGTAGATTGCAAAATTATCACCACAATAAGTTTAGTTTCTTCTGTCACCATATAACGTTACATAATATGCATCACAGTATTGTTGACTGTAGTCACCATGCTCTAAATTGCATCCCCATGACTTATTTATTTTATGATTGGAAATTTGTACCTCTTGACTCCCTTCCAAGCCCCTTCCCCCTTAGCAACCACCAATCTGTTCTCTGCACCTATGAGTTTCTGCTTGTTTTTTTTGTTCATTTGTTTTGTTTTCTAGATTCCACATATATGTGAAATCATACATTATCTAGATTCCATATATATGTGAAATCATACTTTCTCTGCCTGACTTATCTCACTTAGCATAATTCCCTCAGGATCCATCCATGTTTTCACAAATGGAAGATTTCATCCTTTATTATTGCTGAATAGTATGCCAGTGTGTGTGTGTCTGTGTGTGTGTGTGTATGCCACATCTTCTTTGTACAATCATCCATTGATGGACACTTTGGTTATTTCTATATCTTGGCTATGTGAATAACACTGCAATGAATGTAGGAGTGCATGTATCTTTCCTAATTAGTGTTTTCATTTTCTTTGGAGAAATAGCCAGAAGTGGAATTACTGGACCATAGGGTGATCATATTTTTTGTTTTCTGAGGAACCTCTGTACTGTTTTCCATATTGGCTGTACCAATTTGCATTCCCACTAACAGCATACAAGCATTCCCTTTTCTCTACATCATTGCCAATACTTCTTACTTCTTGTCTTTTTGATAATAGCCATTCTGACAGATGGGACATGACATCTCATTGTGAATTTGAATTTGCATTTCCCCAATGATTAGTGAATCTTTTCTTGTGCCTGTTGGCCATCTACATGGCCTATTCTTTGGAAAAATGCCTATTCAGATCTTCTCTTTTTAAATCCCATTTTTAAATTGGATTATCTGGGGTTTGAATATTATTGTTGTTATTGAGTTGTATGAGTTTTCTATGTTGTTTGGATATTAACCCCTTACTGGATATATCATTTGCAAATATCTTTTCACATTCAGTAGGCTGCTTTTTTATTTTGTTGATGGTTTCCTTTGCTTTGCAGAAGCTTTTTAGTTTGATGTAGTCCCATTGGGCTATTTTTGCTTTTGTTGCCATTGCCTTTGAAGTCAGATCCAAAAAACATGGCCAAGAGCCATGTTAGGGAGCTTACAGCCTATGTTTTCCTTTAGTACTTTTATGGTTTCTGGTCTTATTCAAATATTAATCCATTTTGAGTTAATTTTTGTGTAAGGTATGGGATAATGGTCAACAGTGCAAGGTGCTTCTCCTTTTCTCTGCCAAGACAGTAAAAAAACTCATGACCCTCAGTTTGCCCATGAGATGTAAAAAGAAAACAAAAATAACTAGTGGTATTTATTTATTTATTTATTTTTAAAGATTTTATTTATTTATTTATTTGTCAGAGAGAGAGAGACAGTGAGAGAGGGAACACAAGCAGGGAGAGTGGAAGAGGGAGAAGCAGGCTTCCCACTGAGCAGGGAGCCCAATTCAGGGCTCGATCTTAGGACCCTGGGATCATGACCTGAGCCAAAGGCAGACACTTAATGACTGAGCCACCCAGGTGCCCCTAACTTGCATTTTTTTTTTTTAAGATTTTATTTATTTATTTGTCAGAGAGAGAGCAGGAGCGAGCACAGGCAGACAGAGTGGCAGGCAGAGGCAGAGGGAGAAGCAGGCTCCCTGCTGAGCAAGGAGCCCAATGTGGGACTCAATCCTAGGACGCTGGGATCATGAAGGCAGCTGCTTAACCAACTGAGTCACCCAGGCGTCCTCTAACTTGCATTTTTAAACAACACTCTTTCTTGTATGAGTTTTCAGGAGTAGGTCTTTTGGGATAGACTAGTATAAACCAGTATAGATGTTCCAGCAGATGGTTTAACTACAGCACACTTCAATTTCTCCATGTCACTGTAAGGCTAACAGTTCCTGTCCACTTCCTACTTCACATAAAATATATGAAGTTTAGGGATACAGTGTCATCACATGCACTTTGAGCTTCTTGGAAAAACAATGCTATGTAAACACACTATGAAAGCAATAGAAAAACAGTGTCATTGTGGTATGTATACAACATAAAATGGAACAAATTATTTTGTTAGAGTTTGGGACAAAAATAGCTCCTTAATCTTGCATATCTGTTTTTTAATTATGCTGTATATTGGCTGTGTCTGTGGCTATCAAGGGCAGTCTGAACGGGGAATGTGTCTGATAGAATGTTGATTGGGTTAGCAGTTTAGCATTCCTTTTGGAGGAAATTCTGTACTATCCCAGATCTTGCCTGTTTCCAGCTTTTGGAAAAACCACAGGACAAAATGTTGTTGCCAGATCAAAGTGTTACATGGAGGGAGATTGGCCGTGACTTTCTGTATACTAAAGGCCTTCCTTACTATCCTTATGAAAGATCCAGGAGGCTTTTATTATTAATTCAAAAATAGTAAGGTCACTTTAGGGATCTTTTTTTCCAGAATTACCAAAATGTCACTTGTACCACCCATCACCTCCGAGTAAAAAAATGGAAGAAGGTAGTGTGAGATCTAAGTAGTTTTAAAAGGCATGAAGAATGTGAATGTACTTAGCACTACTGAACTGTACATTTAAAAAATGGTTAAGATGGCAAATTTTTTATTATGTTTACCACAATTAAAAGTTTTTTCAAAAGGTTAAGATGGTAGCATTTATGTTATGAGTATTTTACCATACTTAAAAGAAAAAAACATGAGACGAATGAGAAACCAGCTCTCTTATCTTGTGGCCTGGACGCACCACTTGTAAAACAGAATCCTTTGCCCCCAGGTAAAAATGCCTGACACCCCTTACACTTGAGGCTGCACTTTCATACTTGTCCCCTAGATAAAGGCTCATAGGAAAGGAACATTTACCATTTCATTTTCCTTTTTTTTTTCTTTAATGTTTTATTTATTTACTTGTCAGAGAGAGAGAAAGAGAAAGCACAAGCAGGGGAGAGGCAGGCAGAGGGAGAGGCAGTTTCCCCCCTGAGCAAGAAGCCTGACAAGGGACTCAATCCCAGGACTCTGGCTGGGATCAGACACCCAGGCGTCCCCACTTACCATTTTCTTACTGTGGCACCGAGAAAATCTTAAAGGACTTGTTGGTTTTCATTTAAGACAAGAGAACCCTTCTCCTTGCTCCAGGTCGAGGGACTCTCTGGGAGAAGAAAAGCTGCAAGCATAATTAACATCCATTTCACAGACTCCTCAGGTCTGACAGCCCCCTTCAGCTGGATTGAACTGTGGTTGGGGCTTCATATTTGCTGACCTGTAGTTTTCTTTCTAGAGTGGCAGAGAGAGGAAAAAAGGGGACTTTTTATCCCCTGTCAATCACTTCTGCTGTAATTTACGATCTCTGGCCAAAAAATAAATGCCTATTAATATTGAGGGCTTGCTTTTTTTGTGAGTATGGGAGAATTGCCTGACATCTTTTGGGGGTGAAACAGAGATGCAGAGGGCAAATCTGCCAAGGGTCTACTGTGACATTTCTACCAGTATCTATGTGTGCTGGACCTGTGATTCTGTGGGAATATCAGCAGCCCTGAAGATGGGCCCCTTACTCTTTCCTAGTGCTGACTTGGCTTTAAACCTGTCCGTTGAACTAACTGCTGGATCTAAAAATCTTCATTTATGAAGTTCAAATGACCCTGTTGGAAAACCTACTATCTTTGCTTCATGCTGTTTCACTGAAATTAAAGACCATAATGGATTTTAAGATGTTTTGAAAAGTGAAAACACAGTACAAATGTGAGGTGTTGTTAAACATGTCACTGGAGCAGGGTGGTCTAAGGGCAAAGTGCCAGGTTTCAACAAACCAGAGCCAGGCCTGAGTCTCAGAAAAGTAATGACATGAATCAAATATTCTTCCTTCAGGAGAATTGATTCAGGCCATCTTCTGAGGATCTGATCGGTTTTTCTTTTTTTCCAGATAACGGAGAAGGCTTTTTCATGGCAAAGATAATCTGATTTGTTAATTGATGCCCATACATCTTTTTTTTTAAGATTTTATTTTTTTATTTGACAGACAGAGATCACAAGTAGGCAGAGAGGCAGGCAGAGAAAAGGGGAAGCAGGCTCCCTGCTGAGCAGAGAGCCCAATGTGGGGTTCGATCCCAGGATCCTGAGATCATGACCTGAGCCGAAGGCAGAGGCTTTAACCCACTGAGCCACTCAGGCACCCCGATGCCCATACATCTTAAGTGTATTTTTGTCCTGGTAAAATACAGACATTGTGGGTGAGGAGAGCAAGCCTGGGACCAGATGTGGCATTTCCTCTCCTGCCCTGTCCCCTTGTATTGATACTGCGGACTGGCTAGCCAGCTGTGGATTGAGGATATAGAGGTAGAGACATGGGTTCCTCGCATGTCAGTGTAAGAGGTATGTTTGTGTGGTGCGTAAGTCACAGGAAAGCACTTCACGGGTGTGTCTCGGGGGCGTGAAAATGTGTGTCTGCAAGGGCCCTCCTTGATGTGTTACAATAGGATCTCACAGGCAGAATGACCCAGAATGTGCAGACGCGTGTGGTTGAGAGGCCAGAATTTGAATCCGGTCTCGAGATCAAAGATGAAGTTTGTCGTTGTTGCCGCTGTTCCCCTCCTCCAAAAACACCTCGAAAAAACAAAAAGCAAAAATACCTCGGAAACGGCCCCCTGGAGTGGGTTCTTCGAACAGGACAGTAATGAACGTGTCTCTCTCTCAAGCCCTCGGGCCTTCCCGGCTGAAAGGGGGCTGTGTGGGTCTGACCCGGGTGGAAGGAAGAGGTGTCACTCAACTTCCTCGGTGAGGCTGCACCGCCGCCGCGGTGGGCGCGCGGGTCTGCGCATCCCGCCTCCGGCCGGGAAGGGGCGGAGCCGGGCGGTGCCCGCCCCCCAGCGGTCCCCTCCCCCGGGCCGCTCCCCTGTGCGGTGCCCGCCGCAGTCGCAGCCGCCTGCGGGAAGCTGGTAGCCGGGAACCCGAGCCGGAGTGCGGCCGGGCTGGGTTGGGTTGTCTCGCAGGCTCAGCCGCCGCCCCTGCCGGTGAGTCGGGGGCTCCTAGCCCGCGGGCAGGGGGAGGGGAAGTCAGGACAGCGCCGTTGGGGAGCCCCCGGGCTCGAACGGGGCAGGGGGGTATGTCAGCACGGCGAGGTTAGGGAGCCCCAGACCCCGAGCCCCGAGGGGTGTCCAGAATCGGGATGTTGAGGAACCCGAGCCCGGGGACCAGGGTCAGTGCTCCAGTGTTGGGGAGTCTCAGAGCTCGAGCCCTGAGAGTGAGGCAGCAGGTCGGGATTCAGACGTTGGGGACTCCGGAGCCCGAGCCTGGAGGACTGAAGGGTCAGGACCGCAACGTTGGAGAGCTTCGCTGCCGGAACGAGGGTGCCCTGTCGGCATTCTTGGGGCGCCCTCCGCAGGGCGGAGGGGAACTGAAGGCGGGAGGGGAGTGCGAAGGGCGGGGCAGGAGGGGAGCCCGGGAAAGGGTCGGGGGTTGGAGAGGCTTGCGGCTTTTTGGGAGAAGGATGGAGGGGGCTTCTCCTGGAGGGGGCGCGGGAAACGGAGTTGTGCGGCAAGCCGGGGATACGTTGTGGAGCTTAGGGAGTCGGAGGGAAGGAATGCCGCGGCGGGGGACCCGGGGGGGCTGGGGGCGGGGTTGAGGGGGCAGGGACTTGCGGAAAGTCTAGGGGACGCACCCTCTCCGTGGAATGGGGTCATGGAAACCTCGAGGGGCATGCACTCCGGAGAGCAAGACCAGGCCACGACAGACCGGGGGCGGGAGGGACCTAGGGAGGGGCGCACCTCGCTAACCGGCGCGGGGACCCGAAGGCAGTGAGGGCACCGTAGCTTCCAGTGCATTTGTGGGCCCTGGAGCACAGACCGACGGGGGCAGATCCGCGGGCCTGGACGGGGTCTTGAATGCATCGCCTATTTCTAAGCTGGGTTAGAAGTGGTTTTGCCCCGGGACCTATTGAGAACAGTCTGGGCTTAAAAGAGTAAAGAGTGAGATTGCAAATGTGCGGAGAAGCTTTACCTGTGTGTGTACCTTAGACACACTCATAATAAAGGTTTGTTTAATTCTTAGACCTACTTGTGTTACTTGCTCCCACTCTCCTATACTGTGAGGAGCTGTTTCTGAGTAAAAACTGGAGGAAAATCAGCAAGAGGAGGGGCGTGCACGCGCGCACGAACACACGGACACACACCACCCACAAATGCACTGCATTCCACAGCCGAGTAAGCACGAGAAATATTAGACAGTTATGGTTTGTGTTGGTATGGACTTCCTTTACTGAAGTTAATAGGAAGTTGCCTGCATGGAAGGTGGAGGGCCTTTGACTACCCTCTTAAGATATTCACAGCCGGTACCCACCCCTCTGCTGCTACACTTGACCAGGTCCCTCGCAGGACACTAGGCTGCTTCCTGCCTCAGTGAATGGGTAGCCAAATGTGTGTCTAAAGATAAACAAATGATCAGTCCATTTTCTGTTTTTTTGTTTGTTTTTGCCCCTGTTTATTTTGGGTATCCAGTTCCCTTCAATTAGTTAAATTGACATTGTATATTAACGTATCCATATGGTTAATTTTATATGGTAATTAGTTTAATTATTTCATATAAGTTAATTTAGGACTACCCAGGGCTCCAGGAATCCTACTGAGTGGATTTCTCTCCTGGAAGTTTCCTGAGCTTTGAAGGGCAGGGGGAGAGAGATGATCCTCACTCCTTTCCTTCTCTGCTGTAGGTATAGGTCCGTATTCTGACGCACACACTGAGATTAAGTTTCCTGGGAGGACCAAGGACTATTTTGGCAACTAGCTTATTTTGGGCCTCTTTTTTCCTTCATGAAAAGGAAATCTCTCCAATAATTATGCAAATTAACAGGAAACGACTTATTCATTTTGCAAGTATCATTTCAGGACATGCTTTTTCATTAAGGGGGTGGTCAGAACCTTGCACCAAAATCTGCATTATCATTATTGCACAGCATATTTATTTACTTAGCCATAGCTAGCTGATTCTTTCAATTCTTTATCCAAATGTTAAAATAAATATGCCCATATTTATACATTCAAAGGAGTATTTCTCCCCTTCAGAAGACTCATCTTGGCACACTGTGGACCGATTTTAGTGATGCTGTCATTGCTAGCATAATTTTGGAGCTCCTGCCTTGGAGTTACCTTCAGAGTTTGTAACACATTTATTGAATTGCCTCTGTGATGGCAGACCTCCCTCAGCTGGGAAACAGCCAAATACCAAGTGGGATCAACTCTTGTTTTTGAGGTGAGGAGTTGAGGTTGTAATAGGAAGTATGCCCATTAAAGTAATGAAAGTCCTCTTGAAGGACTGGCAGTTTTAAAAGGGGCATCCAGGGGCACCTGGGTGGCTCAGTGGGTTAAAGCCTCTGCCTTCAGCTCAGGTCGTGATCCCGGGGTCCTGGGATCGAGCCCCACATGGGGCTCTCTGCTCAGCGGGAAGCCTGCTTCTCTCCTCTCTCTCTGCCTGCCTCTCTACCTACTTGTGATCTCTGACTGTGAAATAAATAAATAAAATCTTTAAAAAAAAAAAAAAAGGGGGGCATCCAGTACAGGTATGCAAATGTGTTTAGGATTGGAAAGTAATTGCTTTGGAGTACAGCCTTTATTTGGGTGAATGTGCTCTCTTGTGCATGTAAGAAAGTTGGTTCCATCATCTATTGTTATACCTCATGGCCTACTGGGCTGCAGGAAATAAGCCTTTCTTCTCTCTTTCAAGGTACTCTTTCCCAGGCAGATTCCATCGCTGTGCATTTTTACAGAAGACAAAACAAGCAAACAGAAAGATTTGTTTTCTCACCAGAAAAAAGTGCCCAAGAAATCACTTACCCCACGTGTAGTTAATGCCTGGTACTTGAGTTTTTATGGGAAAGATCTCTATAGAAGGAAGGGGAAGAGAATGAGTTCTGCAAACGTGTTTCAGCTTTGGGACTCCATGGCATACAGTGTGAAAAATTAACATATCCTTTTTCCATTTTTTCCCCTAAATTACCAATTTTTTTTTAGGTTATATAACATGCTGCATACACCCAGAGCTTGAAGCTTGATCTTGCTGTGATCTTGGGCAAGTGATTTCATCTCTTTCAGACTCAGTTTTCTTACCTTAAAATGAAGATGCTAACGAGTGTGCCCCCGACGAGGCTGTGATGAGATTTCCGCATGTAAAAAACTGAATCCGAGTCTGACACATAAGTGCTTAAGAGAGTCTAGCTATTTTTGTTATTAATACTGTTTATTGATATTTTTTGGGGGGGAGGGGGATGATTTTATTTATTTATTTGACAGAGACACAGCAAGAGAGGGAATACAAGCAGGGGGAGTGGGAGAGGGAGAAGTAGGCTTCCCACTGAGCAGGAAGCCTGGGATCATGACCTGAGCCTAAAGCAGATGCATAACGACTGAGCCATCCAGGTGTCCCTGTTTATTGATAGTTTTATATTAAAATACCTTTGAAGCCATGTATAAATTTACCATTTCCAAGACAATGATATTACCTCTGCTGGGCTTTGCAAATGAATATGTAAATGGGAACATTTTGTTTTTACTCTCCTAGCTTCTCGGGAATTTTTTTTTAAAGATTTTATTTATTTATTTGACAGAGAGAGGCAGGCAGAGAGAGAGGAGGAAGCAGGCCCTCCGAGGAGCAGAGAGCCCGATGTGGGGCTCAATCCCAGGACCCTGGGATCATGACCTGAGCCAAAGGCAGAGGCTTTAACCCACTGAGCCACCCAGGCACCCCTCCTCAGGAATTTTTGAAGTGACCTTAAAAAGCAACTATTGCTAGCTGTTTTATTTTGAATTCAGTTTTTTTTTTTAAATGAACATTCTTATTTTTATTGTATATTAGGTATAACAGTTTGGTGAAAATCTAAAGGAAAAAACTTTAAAAGCTCCTCCTAGAATTCTTTTCCTTGATCGGTCAAATACTATTCTAATATAATAGCTACCGTTCTCTTGGCATGTACTGAAAAGGATGATTCTGGTGCACATTTGTTTTACTTAAACTCGAATTTCAATCTGCTTTGTTAAAGAATAACTTGGCACCAAGCTCTTGGCTCTTTCATAAACATTGACATTAACTTTTTTTCTGATTCTGTGATTTTTGTTGTAATATAAATTAGGGAGATGTAAAAATGTGCAAAAAGAATTTTATCTTAGTTTTAATCAGTCACATAGCTAGGGGTTACTGTGAAATAGATGTTTCGTAAAATGTTCCATGTTTAGTGAGAGTTCTCTGTTTTAGGCAAGTGTGTGCAGGAGACAGGTAGAAACAGACTTGTCCTCTAACAAGAGTCATGTCAGGTGCTCCCTTAGGACTCTGCAGGGGCAAAAGTTTTTTCTTCTCATGGCGAATGGGACTAAGCAGTCATGTGGATTTCACTACCTCAATTTTTCCCTCAATTTCTTGGAGAAGACTAAATATATGGATTTCTTAATAGTGTTCTTATTTTTGAGGTAGATTAACTCTTGGAATGGGATCCTGCTATGCAGTCATATGCCATGAAAGGAGATAATGCCTATAAAAATGCTCAGTGAATTGTAAGTGATATATAACTGTAGCACAAGGTAGTATTACTGTTATATAGGACTTTACTAGCATATTCTGGTTATCACCTCCATAGTAGTGTTTGGTTCCTACGCTCTCTTCTGAGTAATTGTTAATGTACTTATAAAGTACCAGGAAACAAGACAACCTAGTGGTAGTTTAAATTAGAGTAGTGATCCCCTCCTCTGCTCCCCACATCTGATAATGTCTGGAAACATTTTTTATTATCATAGCTGGAGGGGAGAGGGATGTTAAGGCATGGAATGGGTAGAGGCCAGAGATGCTCCTAAGCATAATGTAATGCAAAGGACAGCCCCCAAAACAAAGAATGACCAGCTGGAATGTCAGTAGTGCTGAGAAACTCTGGACTTGAGCATGGGATCTGGAGTGGGCATCAACCTGCATTAGCATCCTGGCATGTCCCTGGATAATTTCCTTAAACCTGAGATTTTGTGTAACTCGTGCCCGAAGAGATACTGTGGAATTAAATGAGATAATGTATAGAAAGTGCTTAGTGCACACAAGGTGCTCAGTAAATTGTAACTCTTAGTATTATGTCTGGTTAGTAAATCAAGGGACTAGGCTTCAAACTGACAGCTTTGGTCATTTAACTCATTGTAGATAGAACCAATCCAGGCATCCTGATCCCATCTGTGTGTCTGAGAGTAGGGCAGTGACTCGGTAGGGCAGAGACACCTCCGGCCCCCAGGGTTCCTTCTGCATTCTGGCCCAGGTTCTGCCCTGGTTCTGCTAGTCAGCCAAGTATAGGTTGAAGATGACTCCATCCAGGTGAACAGAACCGTCACCCCCCCCACTCCCCACCCCCCCCACCCCCACATCTCCTGTGTAGAGGAACCGTGAACTGTGTGGGTAGAGGCCCTCAGGGTTTCATCTAAACTATCTCATCTAGGCTAAACTGGGAAGGAAGATAGCCAGGCTGGGAAGCTCGCTCCAACTGAGCTAATCTCCAGGATCTCCTCTGGCCCTTGTCTTTGTCAGGGTCAGAGCTTTCTCTGCTGTGTTAGCAGGCTGTGAGCAACGTCTGGCAGTTTCCCCTTTTTTTTTCTTCCCCCTTAGCCCCTCCTCCTCTAGCAACTTCTTTAGGGATCCCTTTACTTTTTAAAGAAACGTCCAGATCCACTTCAGTTTTTGCTCTGCATAGGGTTACCAGCCATCTGGGAGAAGATAGGAGACCTCCCATAAAGCCCAGGCTCTGCTTTGATCTTCTTGTCTTTCTGTGTTTACCTTTTTCTGCACTCCAGCTACTGAGTGAGTAATCCACTCAGGGTAAGCCACAGAGTTTCAGCATGGTGGGGGTGGGGCAGCCATTCTTGGGGCAGAGAGTATTTAGCAGACCAGGATGTAAATACCACAGTGGTTTTTTTAGCTGTGAGCTAGAAACTGGGGCACTGTTAAGAATGCTGATAGCGGGGCGCCTGGGTGGCTCAGTGGGTTAAAGCCGTTGCCTTCGGCTCGGGTCATGATCCCAGGGTCGTGGGATCGAGCCCCGCATCGGGCTCTCTGCTCTGTGGACAGCCTGCTTTCTCCTCTGTCTCTCTCTGCCTACTTATGATCTCTATCAAATGAATAAATAAAATCTTTAAAAAAAAATGCTGATGGCCTCAGCCCCACCACAAACCATTGATTCAAAAAATTCATTGATTTTTTATGATTATTTATTTATTTGACAGAGATTGACACAGTGAGAGAGGGAACACAAGCAGCGGGAGTGGGAGAGGGAGAAGAAGGCTTCCTGCCAAGCAGGGAGCCCCGTGCCGGGCTCCATCCCAGGACCCTGGGATCATGACCTGAGCCAAAGGCAGACTCCCAACGACTGAGCCACCTAGGCGCCCCTCCTTCAGAATTTCAATGGATAGGTCGTAGGCATCAGATTTTTTTAAAATTACTCTGATGGGGGCGCCTGGGTGGCTCAGTGGGTTAAAGCCTCTGCGTTCAGCTCAGGTCATGATCCCAGCATCCTGGGATGGAGCCCCGCATCGGGCTCTCTCCTTGGCGGGAAGCCTGCTTCCTCCCCCCCTCTCTCTCTGCGTGCCTCTCTGCCGACTTGTGATCTCTGTCCAATAAGTAAATAAATAAATCTTTTAAGAAATAAAATAAATAAATAAATAAAATTACTCTGATGCCTAGTGAGAATTGAAAGTTAGGACCAGGCCTTGTGAAATTAATGACCTGCATTAAAAGGAAGGAAGGAAGGAAGGAATGAATGGAGGGAGATTGATTACTTTGTAAACAAAGTAACATAAGAATTTTGCTAAGTTTTTGTTTTAGTGATCAGTGTGTGCCTGGTTTGCAATGTAAAACACATTTATTTTAATGTGTTGCAGTCAAAAAGTTTGAAAAACATTGTTTTAGAGCTTTTTGTTTTGTTTTGTTTTGTTTTAGAGCTTTAGAGTTGTTTAATTAATATTGACAAATTCACCTCTTTCCACATTCCTGTGAGCATCTGCTGGACAGATTTCGAAGTGCTTTTATTTTCCTTGTCAAATACAACTTGCAGTCATCCTGTGGAGGCCTAGAGAACAGATATCATCTCTTTTTTTTTTTTTTTTTTTTTTTAATACAGATGATGGGAACTTGGGTTTGGTGAGGGTAAGGCATTTGTCAAAGTTGCAATGAGACAATGTCAAAAATGGACCCAAAACAGGGGTTTCTGATGACTGCTACATGGCTCGGTCCACCACATTTTTCTGCTTCTTCTAATTAGCAGACCCTACGGAGAAAGAATTACATCTAGAGCATGAGTCTGGCTTCAGTGCTATAAAAATAATAACTGTTGACCGAGCACTTGTTAGTGTCAGGAAGTATGTGTTAACTTCATTTAATTCTCAGAACAATCCTGTGAGATAGGTACTGTGATTAGCCCCATTGCACAGATGTGGAGACAGGTTGTGACTTGCCCAAGAAGCGGAGCTGGGTCCACATTCTTTATGGGAGCTCTTTATTGCCCCAGTACTGGTTTGTTGCCATTTCTCTTACATCTAGATTCCTGCCTCTATGAGACAGTTTCAATAACAGGGAAATGCCCCTATGTCTTAATATGCTCCGGTTGCCCTAACAAAATGCCACAGTCTAGGTGGCTTAAACAACAGAAGTTTATTTCTTTTTTCTTTTTTTTTTTTTTTTTTAAGATTTCATTTGTTTATTTGTCAGAGAGAGTGAGCACAGGCAGACAGAGTCAGGCAGAGGGAGAAGCAGGCTCCCTGCTGAGCAAGGAGCTCGATGCGGGACTCGATCCCAGGACGCTGGGATCATGACCTGAGCCGAAGGCAGCCGCTTAACCAACTGAGCCACCCAGATGTCCCCAGAAGTTTATTTCTCAAATTTCTGGAGACTAGGAAGTCCAAGATCAAGGTGCCAGTAGATTCATTTCTTGGTGAGGGTCACCTTCCTGGTTTACAGAAGGCTGCCTTCTTGTTGTGTCCTCCCATGGCAGAGGAGGGTGGAGGGGAAAGAAGGGAGGGCAACAGAGCAAGAGCTCTTTTCCTCTACTTAAAAGGACACTCATCTCATCATGGAGACCCAATCCTAATGACCTCATCTAAACCTACTTACTTCTCAAAGGCCCCACATTCAAGTATCAAGTCATCAAAGGAGAGGTTAGGGCTTCAACATAAGAATTTAGGTAAGGGGGGGCACCTGGGTGGCTCAGTGGGTTAAGCCTCTGCCTTCAGCTCAGGTCATGATCTCAGGGTCCTGGGATCGAGCCCTGCATTGGGCTCTCTGCTCAATGGGGAGCCTGCTTCTCTCCCTCTCTCTGCCTGCCTCTCTGCCTACTTAAGATCTCTGTCTGTCAAATAAATAGAGTCCTTAAAAAAAAAAAAATTTAGGTTAGGGCTTCAAAACAAACTCTCAGTCTAGGTCTTGTAGCTTCCACTCAGCTTTCCTGGTGTATGTGGCTAGAAACCCACACCCCACAGAAATTAAGTGAGGAAGGCCCTCTCTGCTGCCTGATATACTTTATGCATCCTTGTTCAGGCTGTTTATGATGCTCCGTGCCATGAATTGCTGAAATACATGATGGGGCTTTGGTAGTCCTGGCTGAGAAGGAACCTGAACACTAACCCTGTGGAGTGAGATCTTGATTTCTCAGTGGTGTGGGAACCAAAAGATACCTTGTTCATGCATGCCCTCATTCATTCATCAAATATTATGGAGGATACAACTTGCAGGTAAGTTTTAGAGATGACACTGCCCTTTTAAGATTGGAGGGGAGTGTTTATCATGGCTTTCTAATACCTGTACACAGGGCTAAAATGGCCAGACCAAAGCAAAGTTCAGGCCAAGGGTAAATAGGAGGGGGCTAGTTGGTTATCTACTGACAAGTTTAGAGTAGAAGAATTAGACTTCACGTTCTCCCACATGATGTTCAGAAACCACACTTCCGCCGAAGTGGGGAACCTCTGCTCTCTGTCATAAATCAACTGGGTTGGATGATCAGGTTGAGTTAAGCCTGGGGCTTAAGGAAAACTTATTTGCTTGTCTGGGAGGGGACAAGCTTCCAAGCCATCTAGATAGTCAATAAACTATTAGTATTTTCTATGTGAAGAGATTTCAATACTATATCAGAATAGTATTTGTTGAATGAGTGAATTAATAATTACGATGAATGTTAATGTAAAGCAGAGGTAATGGGAGACTTCAAAATTTTGAGAGAAGTATATCCAGAGAAGTACCAAGGGGAGAGAGTTCAGCCTCCAGGCTGAGTTGACATCTAACTTTAACCAATTCCCAGTTCCTAGGATTTGGAGACCAAAGCAAAGGTTACTGATATTTAAAGTTTTTGTTGGCCTTGAGAGGTAGCTAGCATTAAGGGCCGTGACATTTATCCTTCTAGGGTGATGCAGTCCCAAGATTAAGAAAAGCAAAGAAGAAAACATGTTTCTATTCTCAAGGAATTAAGAGTTTGTTGCTTTTCATCAGTAGCTTGAAACTCTACATTTGCTTTATCCTTGACACCTGCTCTTTAGGTCTAAGAGAATACCCAAGAGGTTAAGGATAAGTCTATAGGTGGGAAACCAGAGGAGGGCTATACCTACCCCAACCAATTGGAGATGGAATTAAAACACACATGCTTTGCTGAATATGGCTTACAGATCATACTTTTGTGAGATGTAAACCTTTTGTTGGTGAAAACTACCCTCTTTTAGACTCTGCAGGGGATTGGTAAAGGATTTTTAAAAAATGGACGAAAAAGGGAGGATGATGTAAAATCAATGTTCAAGTATAATGGCTCTTGAATTATAAAATTTATATTCTTCATGTCCAGAGAACTCATTCCAAGAGTTCCATCTTAGCTTTTTTATTCCCGGACTTAGGCAAAATAAAGGCACTGGTGTTATTCTCTTGAGCTGCCAGGAGCTCTGAGCACTTCAGAATGTGGAATTAGTTTCATGCATATGCTGAGATTGGAACTGGCTGCAGTACTAGAATGTCACCCACCCAGGTTCAGGTAAAGCTGCAGGAATGTCGTTGAAACTGGGCAGCATTTCAGGTAGAAACTGACTCATCAGGTCAAGGGTTAAGGTTCATTCATGAGGTGCTATAGGTATGTCTTGGGTTTTGTGGCCTTTTTTTTTTTTTCCTTCCTTAAAGCGTTCTGAATGATGACTTGTTTATGGCTTATGTCTCTGGATGGAATGCCACCTTCTGAGTTGCAGCTGTCAGGGTCCTTGACAACTTTCAGTCACAGCTAAGATGGTAATATTTTAGATCTCTGCAGCCAGAGGGTCATTCTGATAGAGGAGCCCTTGGAAGGATGAGGGAGAAAAAGGAAACAGACGTTCTTGGGGGGAGTAGATGGAATCATGCCTGAGCAGCAGAGGTGGGATTAGAATTGGAAATATGTCAGTTCAGGTGTGGGGATTTTTTTTGACTGCGCAGTCAGTGCCTAACGCTGTCCAAGTTACTTTGAGGGATTCAGGAGAAACATAAAGCAGGCTTTTGCTTAAGGAGCTTATACTACATTTGGAACATCAAATTTTTCTCATATGAAGAAGAAAGGAAACTTTGAACTTCTTATAGTTATGTGCAGGGCTGTAAAGCACTGGTGGGGAAGGGAGTTCCACTCAGTTTAGCAAAGGACAGTCACCGTGATCTCTTAAAGTCAGCATAATTCAGGAGAAAGAACCTGAGTGAGATCTGGAAGGGGGTAACATTTAGGTCAAGAGGTGGGTATTTCTGATGGGAGAAACAGCTTAAGCAATAGCACAGGGGCAAAAATCGGAATGGTACCTGTGTGTGGTGCACATAAGGTCCCAAGGAAATCACTTTCTTCTGCTTCATTTTTCCTCCCCTGACATGACAATGCTTCCTATCCTATGTGCTCAGCTACATGCTTAGCTGTTTACACTCTGTCTTCTGCACTGGGTCCCATTGGTCAGCCATGTGAGGAATACATAGGGCAGGATTGCAGACCTAGATGCCTTTTTGTTGTTGGGTGTTTGGAGAAAGGAAAAGATAATGACGTCATTACAAAATATTTTTCAAGGGCCTAGTCCATGCTTGGCACTCGTTCTACAGTGTTGTTAGCGATATAGACGTGATCAAGACCCTTGCTTTCAGGTAACATCTATTCTCTCCGGGAGACAGACAATAAACAAGTAAATCGGGAAATACATACTTTGAAGTAGTGAAAAATGTTTTTAAGAAAAATAACTCAGGGTAAGGGGAAAGAGCGAGCTGGTTTTAGGTAAGATTAAGAGTAAGATAAAGATTTCCAATTAGCCCTAAACTTCCCAGAGAAGCCTAGCTTGCCACTAGATCATTACTGAAGTCTTTGCTGATGGGATTCTGGCTTTATCATTTGTAGTCATCTCATACATTGACTCTCCACCATATACGTATATGTATATATGGTGGACACTCAGCAGGCATTTCACAATGGTAATAGGAATGGCTTGCTAGACTTGAATTGGACCACATTTTTCTCCTTTTTAACCTTTTGTAATTTTTTTTTAAATTAAAAGATATGGTCACAAGATACGGAAAGAGAAAAGGGAATCACACAGGCGAGGACATGTAGGTATTGGTGACAGAAACATAGTTACCTATACATCAGGAGATTGAAGGCAGCTGCATTAAAATTTTATCAAATGAAAGAGAAAATATTAAACTATAATTACGTGATCTCAGTATGTCTTATGGCCTGGGGGAACCACCGGGTCTAAATACGAACCAAATTCCCAAGGAGGTAATAACAATACACCCATGCATACACATAGGCATAGAGAGACATCAAGTAGCTCCTAGGAACTGAGGAATTGCCATGTGCCAGGCATTGTGCAGTGTAGTTTATTTATGTTATCTCTAATCCTTAACACAGCCCTGGAAGGAAGATGATCCCAGTTTACAAAGGACAAGACAAAGATGAAATAGCTAGCTCAAGGCCATTACAGTTAGTGTCAGAGCTGACCAATTCCTTGTTTGTGAGAGGGCATGGAACAGATGAGTGTGAATTTAATTAAGGACTCCCTTAGATTGGTGAAAATCCAGGGTGGATTTTTCTGTCCATCCAGCTCATCGCCCTATCTAGGGGATTCCAAGAGCTGAGAGTTTCTGGAACTGACTAAAAGTATACATGCAGTTTCCTGAACCTCTTGGAGGCACAGACTGGTGGCAGGGGCTGGGAGGTAGGGGCGGGGGAGGGGGAGGTGTACATTGAGCATTTTTTCATTATCTCCTGTGCCTGCAAAACTGCATATATGTGTGCCGCTCAGGCCATTAAAGGTGGGAAGTGCTTTGCTCTGGGCTGGGGTGATGGCAACTCAATTTGGAGCCAATCACCAGTTCATCTAAAGCTGACGCAGACCCTGACTTGTATATCTAACTAAAAGATAAGGGATAATGAATATTTATTAGACTTGGTTGATTTAGTAAACTTTCAAAACACAGAGAATGAATAATAATTTAAAACAGGTTTGATGGTGAAAAGGTTGGGCAGTAATGGATGAGTGACGATGATGTTCAGGGCTTGTCTGACCCCCTTCCCCACTGCTGGCCCTAGGACCCATTAGCATCTCTAGACAGGCAGGCGGCTATCCTCATGCCCCTTTGACCTAGCAAGTGTGCCATCAAGACCCTGTCTGATCTATAACATTACATTTATTGAGCACATATTGTGTGCTAGCAGCTTTACACATATTATCTTCTCTCTTTTTCTCTCTCAAACTTCCTTTTATAGAACTATTTCAAAAAGATGGAGGGTGCACAGAATAGTATCGTAAACCCCCATGTACCCATCCCCCAACATCAACAAATATAAACTCATGGCCAACTTCTTCGTATATATACCTGACCTCCAAATGATTTTGAAGCAAATCCCAGAATTCATGTTATTATTTGTGAGCACTTTAGAATGCATTTCTAAAAGATAAGGACTCTTTTATTATAATTCTTTAAAATTCACAATAACCCTATTTATTAGTCAGGTGCTATTGTATCCTTATAGATGAAGACAATGAGACACGAGGAGATTACATTACTTGCCCAAGGTCTCGCAATTTGTAAGCTGCAGTCGTACAAGTTGCCTAACGCCAGAGCCTGTCCTGTTAACCCCATGCTAGGGGGTTGCCACTAGCCTCTCTGCTGTAGCTAATCCTACACAACAGCTGGATCTGGTGGAAGAACAGACATCCAGGAATGTGACTGATCTCTGTCAATTCCACCGCCTGACCAGTGCGGCAATTTGAGTCTCTTTAGGTGCAGAGGGACAGAATGTCTCTGAAAGGCTTGGAATTGTCATCTCCCTGACTGACATGACCAGCCTGAAACATTAGTGGATTCTGTCTGATCAGCAAACCTGGTAAAGCACCATTATTGCCATAGTATTTGAGATGTTAAGGAAACCCAGAAGAAAAAGGATTTGATGGAAACTATGACAGTCACTGGTTTATGGCTGCCAGGGGAAGTAAAAGGTTTCTTTGAAAATGAATTTCCCTTTGGTTTTCTCTCTTGGCAGAGGGAATCAGTGTTCCCACTGAGGCTTTTCAGTTTGTTTCTAGCACAGCTAATTGTGTTTATTTGTCTTCAGAATCACATGCCTGCCTCCTCTCCCTTGCCTTTTCTTAAGGTCTCTTGCCTGCTCTGTACTACAGTTACTGCCAAAAATGTTCTCCTCACCTGGGAGCCAGTTGGCTGACAACACAGAGTAGATGTTGGGAGGCCAATTGTGTCTCTCCAGAGGGCTAACTTGGCTCTGGCATCCAAGCCCACCTCAGGGGAGATGGAGAGAGATTTTAAGCTGGTACGAAAAGAACCATGTCTTTTGCCTTTTCTGCACCCACTTGATCCATCAGTGGTAAGAACAGAGCAGAAAGCAAGTAAATACTATTGATTGAAGAAGAAAGCTTTTCTGGTGCAAGTTCAAGAAATTGATTCTCCATTTTTCCTATCAAAACGAGCATCGCATTGACTTTTGTGCTTAATACTCTCCTTTGTCTTTGGGATCACTGACATTTACTTGACTCTCAAACCTTAGTCCTTTTTTTTTTCTTCCCCCTTCCCCATGCAGTCCTATCACAGAAGCCACATAACTGCTGGAGGACTACTCAGCTCCTACTTAACCCTCTCTCAGTGGAGCTCTAAGAGGTGGTACCTGTCAGGGTGCAGGTGAACAAGAACTTAGAAATTCCACCTTTGGGGGCACCTGAATGGCTCAGTTGGTTGAGCATTCACTCACGGGTTCAGCTCAGGTTGTGATCTCGGGGTTGGTGCTCAGTGTGGGGTCTGCTTGAAATTCTTCATATATATATATAAAATAAATAAAAATCTTTAAAAAATAAAAAATAGGGCACCTGGATGGCTCAGTCTCAGGTCATAATCCCAAAGTCCCGGGATCGAGCCCCACATCAGGCTCCCTGCTCAGCAGGGAGTCTGCTTCTCCCTCTGCCTTTCACTCCACTTGTGCTCTCTCTCTCTTGCTCTTGTAAATAAACAAATAAATAAATAAATAAATTCTACCTTTGGCTCTCTCTGGGACATGTCAGCAAGGACCTCGGCTAGAGTCCCTTTCAGGGAGCATGGATTTTCTTAAATATTTATTGTTGTGAATATCAAAATAGTTTTTTATGATTGCTGTGACTTCTACTTTTTTAAAAAGTCAAGTGGGGAGAACAGTGGACTGCAAGTCTTTTAGCTCCGTATTGTAGAATCAACTCAGGAATGGCAAATACATGGCTCTGTCCCATGGCTCCCTCCTGAGCCTGGTGACTCTCAATCAAGAGGCTGTGGCAGTAAGTCAGCCACAGAAGCTTTCCCTCTGAGTTCGGCTCACACCTAGAATGCCTCTTAGCACAGGACTCTAGGAAGCTCTTTCCAAAGAGGTTGGCACTAGGGCTGAAATCTATTTGCTGTTTCCAAAGTAAATGGTCTTTAAAGCTCTCCCCACACTAAAATCCCTTGAGCCTTTCTGCCCGAGGTCACATTAGGTCCTTAACAGCTAGGGACCAGCTCTCCTTTTTCAGCCAGAATCAGATCAAAGGTCGGGAGGAGGGAGATGTTACCACCATCTGGAAAACAGATGATAGAGGAAAATGTTTTAATTGTTGATGGTTCATGGAGGATTTAGAGGCGGTGACTGTGCCTTTTCAACCCATAGTAGGTTTATGTGGATTTACATAGCACAAACCCATACTAAATTAGATTTGTAGATTGTTGGTTAGTCAGTAAGACAAATTAAAGTCATTCTTTTCATGGGAAAAATGGAATGCTTAATTGTCAAGGGAAATAGAAAGGAAATGGCAGCCCTGAACCTGTCTTTAAGAGTTCCTAATCTGAGGGGACGCCTGGGTGGCTCAGGGCATCTGCCTTCGGCTCGGGTCATGATCCTGGAATCCTGGGATCCAGCCCCAAGTGAGACTCCCTGCTCCACAGGGAGTCTGCTTCTCTTTCTGCCCCTCACCCCACTTATGCTCTCTCTCTCACTCTCTTTGTCTCTCTCAAATAAATAAGTAAAATGTTTAAAAAAAAAAAAAAGAGTTCCTAATCTTGTCTAGCAGTTGTATTAAGCGGAATTTAGATTCAGTGTAGTTGAATGAGAAGTGAAAACAAGAAATTTAGTGCTTAATTGTAATGAATTTACTCTCCGCTGACTGACAATTCTTTTTACTTTTGAAGAAATTCGGAGGTTGTTAAGTTAATGAAGCAACAGGACTTCCTTGACAGAAGATGTTTTAAGTACTCAATACCATGTTATAGATGATGTACTAGACTGTAGGAATGACCTGGGCCAGTCTATAGTCACCAGAAAAAATTACTGTCTGATCAACTGTGTGGAGAGACGCTCTGAGGGCTGCTCCAGGCCTGGCCATCTCTAGGAAAATTGACAGAAGTTACCAGGCTGCCCTCTGGGTGGTCAAGTTCAGGCTGTGTTCTCAAGTGTGCTTTTCTCGTGCTGTTTTAACCAGCAGTACATTCTTTTGCAAGCAAAAGTCAAACCGAAGCTCTTTCTGGAATGCTCTGATTTACTAGCAAGGACCTTCAGAGGCCCTTTTCCATTTCAGAAGTCTCAACTGGATATGGGGGCTGAGAGGAAAGGGTGGGGAAGGGAAAAACCACATAGGTCAACGAAGCACTAGTTTGGCCAAGTATTTTAAAGGTATTTTTAAAAATCTGGTTAGGTTTAGAGCCCTGCTTCCTACTTTTATTTAGCAATGATCATCTGAAAAAAAAATTACACTTCAACTGAAATCACTTCTGGCTTACAACATTCTTTATCTTCTCTATCTTTTGGGATGTTGTAAAAAAGGGGGGGCAAAAACATTGTTTGCTGCTATTATTTAGGAATGTCTGAAGGAGATGAATTCTCTGGTGGGGATGAGTGGCTGGTGAGGCTGAAATAGCGAGCTGGGGAATAATTGCAACTTTTCAATAGATACTACCGTCCTTTGTGGAAGCGAGCGCTGGGGTGGTGGAAATGGAACTCCAAGTTCTGACCTTGAGTTTTCTGGTAACAATCAGTGCTTGTCTCCTCCCAAGACTGTATGATCTGTGCAACTCGCCTGAATAGCTTCTGGCTGGTACTGCATCGTTTGTTTTCTAAAGGCGCTTTTGGGATGTTAAAGTGCATCCTTTTGGGTTAAAATCATCAGATCTAAAAGCATCTCATTTGAATGTTAAATGGATGATGTACTTAAATAATGTAGACTGTTACGCACAAAATCGGCTTAAAACTTGGAAGTGACACTTTCTGGACCTGCAGTCATCTTGTTTAGGCTTATAATTTCATTCATTTTTTATTTTTTCAACTTTAATTCAGGAACTTCAGGTTGTTGGCCTTTATCATTCTCGGTTTACAGATGGCACCATTGGTGCCAGAAGGGTTGTGGTTTATTTTTAAGTATGTGACTCATTTAGTTTGAGTAGGGTTTGGGCCTTCTGCCTTCCAGCTCCCATAGCCTTCAAGATCAATACAACCTCAAAGTAGAAAAAAGTTGTCCATTTTTAATAGTGTTTATAGAATGGCTACGCCTTGTTTACATTAATGACAGTGAAGTCTTCAGTTAAGCTAATTGTTACTGACACATCCCGCTTTGGGGAAAAAAAAAAATAAAAACAGGACAATAAAGTCCTATTAGAACTTTTATTTAAGAGGGATGCCTTGGTGGCCCAGATGGTTAAGCTTATGCCTTGGGCTCAGGTCATGATCCCAGGGTCCTGGGATTGAGTTCCACATCAGGCTCACTGCTCAGCTGGGACCCTGTTTCTCCCTCTGCCTGCCACTCTACCACCTTGTGGTCACTTTCTCTCTCTCTGAAAATAAATAGATAAAATCTTTCAAAAAAAAAATAAAAAGAACTTTTATTTAAGAGCAACTTCCCAGTAAGGCTCTAGGCTCACCATAGATAATGGTCCACAGTCTTTCTGATGATTGGTACCCCCATTATCCAAGCCGCCTAATGATCACTGATATCCAGAAGGAGCTGAAGACTTGCACAGTTCTGAATTATACAAATTATTTTAACTTACACATTTAGGAAAGTGAGCTAATATATTTTAGAATGATTTTTCAATAAATGAGGTTGAAACAGCATTTCCTCAATAGTGTAGAAGTTCAGGGCGTAGGCTCTGGAACAATACTGGCTGTATTGTATATGTAACAATACGAATTCTGGCTCCACCACTTCCCAGCTGTGTGGTCCCTTCTTTTGGACAAGAGATGTGATCTGTTGCCTCATCTGTACTCCATGTCATAGAGTTGTGAGTAATAAGTTAGTAACATGCAAAGAACTTAGAAGTGTTCCTTGCATAGAGTAAGAGCTCAATATATATTAGTCATTAGTATAGTTATTATTGGCAACTGGATAAAGGGGAGGACTAGGTTAGGCTGAGGGAAAATATATATCTCTGGTTTCTGGGAGCCATTTACTGAGATAGGGACAAGGAGCATGGGACAGAAGCAAGGTCAGTGGAGGAAGAAGCTCTGTTCCGTTCTGTTGCGTTCATTTTGAGGGATTGTGTTACAAATGAGCAGAGATCTCGAATGGACATCCATAATAAATGGACATGAGAGATAAGAACTAAGTTTTCTGTGTACTACAGATTCTCTCCTTGGTTTTCTTACGGATTTCTTGTGAGCTCTCCAAAAACACGGAATTTCAGGTGCTTTAGGATTTCATCTGAATGATATTGAACATGATAATGGCACATAGTAGACACTCAGGAAATATTTGTTCAAAGAATAATTGCTTTCATAAGGTGCTAAGTAGCTTGCATAAAGGTAATGTGTGGATGGGTGAATGGATGGATACACAGGTAAACAGAGAAAGAGAGCACCAGATTGAGATTTTGACATAGAAAGAAGGAAGTTAAAGACCACTATACTGTCAGTGTGTCTTTCACCAACTCATTTATCCATTCTTATAGTGTATATTTACTGAGCCCTTACTATATGCCAAGTCCTGTTGTCAGTACAGGGATACATTAGTGAACAAAACAGGCAAAGATCCCTCTGCTAATGGAGCTTTATATTCTGGGCTAGCAGCAGGGCCAGAAAGGACAGACAATAAACATAATAAATAAAAACAATCCATTAACATCATACCCATTAAGATGGCTACCAAAAAATTCCAAAACAAAACAGCCAGATAGTAACAAGTGTTTCCAGAGATGCTGAAGAATTGGAGCCCTTGTGCACTACTGGTAGGATTGTAAAATAGTGCAAGCAGTATGGAAAACAGTGTGGCAGGTCCTCAAAAATTAAAAAAATAGAATTGCCAGGGTGCCTGGATGGCTTAGTCAGTTAAGCATCTGACTCTTGATCTTGGCTCAGGTCATGATCTCAGGGTTGTGAGATCAAGAGCCATGTCAGGCTCAACACTCAGTAGGGAGTCTGCTTTGAGATTCTCTCTCTCCTTCTCCCTCTGTCCCTCCCCTCCCTCTCAAATAAATAAATCTTTAAAAAAATAGAATTCCAGGGGTGCCTGGGTGGCTCAGTGGGTTAAAGCCTCTGCCTTCGACTCAGGTCCTGATCCGAGGGTCTTGGTATCGAGCCCCACATCAGGCTTCCTGTTCAGTGGAGAGCCTGCTTCTCCCTCTCCCTCTGCCTGCCACTCTGCCTAACTGTGTTCTCTCTCTCTATCAAATAAATAAATAAAATCTTTTTAAAAAATAAAACAATAAATAAATAGAATTCTCAGTGATGGAGCAATTGCCCTTCTCAGTATATAGTAATCCCCTCTACAAGACCCCAGTAGATGCCTGAAACTGCAGAGAGTACTGAATTCTCTATCTATCCCATACATACATACTTATGATAATGTTTAACATAAGTCTGGCACAGTGAGAGACTAACAGCAATAACTAATAATAAAATAGAACAATTATACCAATGTACCATAACAAAGTTATACGAATGTGTTCTGTCTCTCAAAATACCTTGTTGTGCCATACTGTGATGTGAGTAGCTAACATGCCCACAGGAGGAGAGGAAGGGAGGGGAATGACGCAGGCGCTATGACCTAGTGTTAGGCTCCTGTTATGACCTAGTGTTAGGCTCCTGTTGACCTCCTGAGGATGAGGATCACCTGCTTCTGAACCACACTTGACTGCAGGAAACTGAGATGGCAGAAAGCAAAACTGCGGATAAGGGGGACTACCCTCTACCCCTATGAACTGAAAGCAGGGTCTCAAGGAGATGGTTGCACACCCATGTTCATAGCCGCGTTACTCACGCTAGCCAAAAGGTGGACACACCCAAATGTCCACAGACAGATGAGTGGATGGCCAAAATACAGTGTATACATACAGTGACATATATTCAGTTTTAACAAGGAAGGACAGGTGGTGCCTGGGTGGCTCAGTGGGTTAAGCCTCTGTCTTTGGCTCAAGTCATGATCCCAGGGTCCTGGGACCGAGCCCCGCATCGGGCTCTTTGCGCAGTGGGGAGCCTGCTTCCCCCTCTCTCTGCCTGCCTCTCTGCCTACTTGTGATCTCTGTCAAATAAATAAATAAAATCTTAAAATAAATAAATAAAACAAGGGCATTCTGACACGTGCTACAACATGGATGCATCCAAGGGACCGCATGCCGGGTGAAATAAGCCAGTCACAAAAAGACGAGCACTGCCTGCTCCCATTTATCTGAGGTGCCCAGAGTAGCCGAAGGCATAGAGACAGACAGTAGTAGGGTGTCTGCCAGGGGCTGGAGGACGGGGCGAAGGGGAGTTGATGTTGAATGGCTATAGAGTTTCAGTTTCACAAGATGAAAAGAGTTCTGGATATTGGTTGTACGACGACATGAATGTACTTAGTACACCTAGAAAGGGTTAAGATGGAAAATTTCATTAGGTATATTTTACCACAATTAAAAAAAAACCTGTGGGAAAGGAAGTAATGTATGAAGGCACGAAGTGAAAAGTACCACAGAAAACAAGAAGTAGAGCAGAGGAAGGGGCCCCAGAGGGCCGGGGAAGTTGCAAGTGATAGGAAGTCAGTAGGGTGGTGGGGATGGCTCCTTGAGAAGGGGCGATCTGGGCGAGGACTGGAGGAATTGTTCATGTCTTGGTGGCTGTTAGAGTTGGAGTCTCCATCTTCCAGGGCCTGCAGGTGGTGTGCGGCTGGCTATGCCAAAGCAAAGACCAAGTGGTGCGTGGCTGTAAAGTTTATGTTGGCAGGCAGCTGACGCAGAAACCGTGGCCATGGACATTTCAACTCAATTGGAAAAACAATCCAGGCACTCAGGTGGCGCTTGCACAGATTATAATCAGATGTCATCTGAGACTTGAGGTCGTGTTACAGTAAAGAGAAATGGTTGTTCTCATCCTTGGCCCTTCCTAAAATCAAACTTCAAAATCCAGAAGCAGAAATCAAGAGTTTGATTTCCTAGTGCCTCGTAAGCTTGCCTGTGGTCATTTAGCCCATTTCCAACATGAGGTTTTTTGTTTTGTTTTGTTTTGTTTTGTTTATTTGTTAGAGAGAGAGAGAGAGCATAGGCAGACAGAGAGGCAGGCAGAGGCAGAGGGAGAAGCAGGCTCCCTGCCGAGCAAGGAGCCGGATGTGGGACTCGATCCCAGGACGCTGGGATCATGACCTGAGCCGAAGGCAGCTGCTTAACCAACTGAGCCACCCAGGCGTCCCAAGTTGTTTTTTTTTTTTTTTAAGATTTTTATTTATTTATTTGATAGGCAGAGATCACAAGTAGGCAGAGAAGCAGGCAGAGAGGAGGAAGCAGGCTCCCCGCTGAGCAGAGAGCCCAATGCGGGACTCGATCCCAAGACCCTGGGATCACGACCTGAGCCGAAGGCGGAGGTAACCCACTGAGCCACCCACGTGCCCCTCCAACATGAGTTTTAAGCTCCTCCATAGGACTAGCATTTTCAGGGCTTCAGCTGACCTTTCTGTCAACCCCTAACTGGAGCAGGGGTGAGGGTGGGGGAGCAGCTCAAGAATACTTATTTTAGTTACTGTCTCTCTGGTAGGTCATATGGCTTGGAATGGTGAGTGCTTATAAAAATCCCGTGACCTCGACATGTTTTATTACTAATTTATGAGGCTTATATAAACAAGTATCAACTTGTCATCGTTTAAGCCAGTACTTTGTACTGATGAGTAAAATGGAAAGCGGTTTGCAGCATTGGATTCCTGAACTGATTTTTCCACATCTCATCTGTGAACCTTATCCCTGTCTAGTAAAAACAAAAGAAGTATCATGAGAATGTATCTCTGCTTTGGAGTCAGGAAGAAGTTCCTCATAATGCCCTCATCACCACACCACTGAACTTGGAGGGGAGATGAGCATCTGTGGGTGGACAATCCTGTCCCTGGTCAAGGTTTCTGAAGCTACACAGCAGCTGTTGGCAACACACACTCTGTGTCTCTCTCTGCAGGCTAGAGTGGTAGAGTGATTGCTGAGGTCTAGAGACTATTAGGGACTAGGTAGAAGGAGAAATGGATTCCCTCTTAAGTCCTGCCTACAGTGGTGGCACCAAGCATTGGTTGACTGATTTATCATATGCTTATCTGCTCAATGTTTGATTTCTTTTACGTCTGAATATGTTTGCTTTGCTCTTAACACATAGGCACCGCCTGAGGTCATTTAGCCCCAGGAAGTTACCAAGTTCAGGGTATCCCATTTACCTCCAGTGGACAATGTTGATGGTAGTAATGGGCTTCTCTTTACCCTCGTGGTGAAATGATAACAAAACGAGAATGCAGCAGCCATTAGGTGTATACTGCTGTCATGAGATCTGTCATTAGATGGTGATAACAGTGCTTGGTAGCAAAAGAAGGAAAGCTCAGTGGCTTCTACAGACATTCCCTGCAGATCTGCCCTGCGGATCTGGATGTATATCTGCACTGGGCTCTAAATGGGGGTGGGGTGGGGAGAGATTGGAGTGCCATATGACAAAGTACTTGCCCATAAGAAAGTCAGGGGCTGTACCCAAACAACTGCAGGACAAAGTTATATGTGATGATGTACACATTGAAAGCTGCAGGACAATGGTTGGATGATACTGCTTGTACTGGGTGAATAGGAAGGCATGGAGGCCTCAGCATGTGAGAAGTGCCTTTGGGGATAGATGAAGTTTCCGGAGCTAGAGATAGATAGAAATCACCAAAGAAGTGTGAAGTTTCCTGAGCTAGAGATAGGTAAAGGGAACCGCCTGGGCAAAGACCTGAAGAGGAATCCACTTCAAAGGGATATACCGAAGAAGATATGTAGGAACTACACTCCAGCCTTGTCTGTTGCAGCAAATAACTGGCAACAACCTTTGTGGCCATCCACGGGAGGGTGGACAAAGAACTTATTCAGAAAATACTCATCAGAGAAAATGAATAAACTAGAGAATCATGTCACGATTAATGTGGAAAAACACAAAACATAATAAAGAAGGGAGGCTGCAGGATGTTAGGTACAAAGTTTACATAAAGGTTAAAAATACACAAAACAGTATATATTGTTTATGGATATTTAATTTCATGATTTTTAATATCATTACTTTAGTTATATAATTTTATAGTATCATAATATGAAAATATTGGAATGAAAAACACCAAATTCAGTGTATAGAGACTGCCAGTGGGAGGGAAGGATGGAATGGGTGGGCACAGAAGGCTAAGTCTCAGTTGTGCCTCTTTTATAGACACACACACACACACACAGACTCATACATAAACACACTCATGTATACACACACATAAATGCATATTTTAAAATCTGAAGTACAGGTTATATGTTAAGGATTGACCAACAATTGTTTATTTTCCTACAAACAAGTCTGTGTACTTGCAGTATTTCATAATTTCAAAATGAAAGAGAAAGTCTCAGGGCACGCTTAGGTATAGCAAATGGTGTAGATCAGCGGTTGGCAAGCTTTAACACGACCCTTGGTAACAAGCAGATTTTATTTTAGGAACTACAAGTTGCATGACAGACTTACCCTTTATATGTGAGGTGCACCCTGACCTGTTCTATTGTTTACTTCATTTTGTTCCGCATGAAGTGCAGCAGGGGGTGATGTCTGAAGATGCAGATTAGGATCAGGGCACAGAAGACCTTGACTGCCAGCCTCAGGAATGTGATCTGTCTTTGGCAGAGAGGAGAGGGCTACCAATGGCTTTGGGGCACGTTATCACCATCATCAGCCAAACTTTAGTCAAGTCAGATAAGATGGAACTGGGGCCAGAGATTACAGGGAGCAAGCTCAGTTGTGAAGTTATCACCATAGTAAGGCTGGGACAGTATATGGGCTTACAGGGGAATGAAAAGAAGGAATCAGTTTTGGATATACAGCAACTTAATAAAAAAAAAAAAAATAAAGGTTTGATGACAGCTTTGAAGGAAGGAGAGGAAAAGGAGAAAGTCCAGTTTGATTTCCAGGCTAGGTGATTGGGAGATTGGTCATACCAGTCACAAACCTCGGTACATAGTAGTTGGTTTTAAACACAGTGCTTAATGTGGAACATCCAGAGGTATATTGTGAAGTCTTGGTGGAGGTTAAAAAGCATGGGTTCATAATGGTCTCAGTATTTCATGAGTGTCTCTAGCAGTACACAGTTGCTGGTAAGGAAATAGAGAAATTGGTAGGGCTATGCAGGCTGACCCAGTGAAAGGGTGGAGGGTGAAGGGTGCCCGCCAAGGTAGAAATGAAATCTGCTGTCCATGGGGCCAAATGAGGTGGGTGGGCTAAGAGAGAAGAAAGGTTGGGGGACCAGAGGTTCGGAGGAGCCCAGCGTGTTAGAGGGTAAGGCAGTAACTCAGGTGGACGTCGGGAGTCCAGATTCTGAGATTCTGGAGCTAACGCCGTCCTGAGTGATAAACAGTCACTACCTTTGTAGACCTTGCAGGTGAGGCGGGTGGGCAGTTGTCATGTAACAGAAAGGAAAACTGAAGCTATGGGACAGTTTATAGTTACCGATCTGAACTTTCTAGACTTTTCAAACAGAAGCTCCTCAATGGAATGACTAATGATTTTTAAACGGACCAGCTACTAATTATGAATTATTACTCCAAATTGTAGAAAAGGTCACACTGGGAAGTGGAGAGAGGTCTTCATGGGTACCCTTCAGAGGGTCCTGAGAAGACCTAGGAGAGGAGGCTCTGGATGACACATCCAGGATGTCACAGGGAGTCATGATTCCTCGTCTGTAATCAGGTCAGAGGCACACATCCAGCTCTTCTTTTTCCACTCATGCTTGAGGGACTTTGTTTTTCTGAGACACGGGTAGCTAGCTCTAGGGTCACAGAACTCAGAAGCAGCAGGGTCTGCCCATACTTCAAGGGCCAGTTTGGTTCAGGGCTTTGAATAGATAACTTAAGTTCTTTGCACCTGTTATCCTCACAATCAAGTAACAGAAACTAAAATAAATAAATAAATAAATGAAATTAATGTCTTGAATAACATCCTTGTGCAACTTAATGAATTTCATGATTTAATGTAAGGGAAGACACGTGTATACCCAGTTACAACATAATGCTAAGGGGGTATTAACAGGACATGATTAGCTCTGCTAAGTTACACAGAAGAGGTTATATCTGAGCCAGAATGTGGCTTTGCCAGGCATAGAGAGGGGCACTGTTAACACTGGTGAAGTGTGTGGCTTGCTCAGGGAACCAGGACTGTCTGTTCTGACTTCTATGCAACAAGGATAAAAAAAACTAGGTCTTCTAATCTGCGAACTCCTGCTCCAATGTTATTTTATTTTACCCTTTTTTCTGCCTGGCCTCTCTATTGAATCTTGGCTTGGACATTCTTGGGCACAAAAGTACCAATGGTAAGAGGAGATAGACCACAAGTGAGCTGGTGACTGGAAATCAGTTAACAGTTTAAACACCATTATGGATACCTACTACGTAGATGAACCACACCCAAATAAACAACATCCAACTCAAATGTTGTTTCCTTTTGAAAAATAACTCCCATTTTCATTATCAAAGATCTCACTGGTTTTACCTTTAAAAGCAAAGAGGACCAAAGGGGAATCTTATTTCACTTTGTCTTAAACAATTATCTGTTGACACATTCTGGGGCACCTTTACTCTGATAGTTGCTGATAGGAGAGAGAAAGGACGAGTAAGTCAGTGTCTCCTGTCTCAAGGAGCTTGCAACCCAATACACAGGGGACACAAAGCTTCCTACACAGCAGTGAAACAGCGCTTGTGTCTCAATGTTCTGCTTACCAAACGTGTGGAATAGGTAGGTGAGTGTTCAGGGAGAAAAGAAATCAGGGTGGCCTGGAGAAGGCTTCATGGTCAATGCAAAATTGAATTAAGGCCTTGAGGATATGTAAAGAGAAACTGAGAACTGAAGTGACTTGCTTGATTCTTGGGAGCAAATAAAAAGTCCGGGCCTTGGGACTACCAAGAGAGTGGACTGCGTTAGTGGCAAAAGGGTTAACTTTTTTCATTGCTAGGGAAAACGCTTTCCTTACATCCTGCTCCAACCTGGGCTTAATTTGTTATCAGATTCTTCTGCTATGGAAAGTACATTTCCCAGACTGATTTCCTGCCAGTGGAGTATGCGGTGCTCTTCAGGGTTCACCTGGGTTGGCCCCAGTCCCAGCAGGACTGCGAGTGGGTGACGAAGCTTCCTGCAGGCGAGAGGCTGGACCGGGCCGAGAGGCTGCGTTACTGTGCCAGCCCGTACCTAATGAGGCTGGTAGTTACACTCTTAGGGAAAGTCTGGGGGGATCCTGTCCCTAGGCATTAATTAACAAGCGTTTCAGACAGCAGCACTTACCTCTGCCCAAACAAGAAGTCTCTGAAGAAAAGCAAGCCTCACACCCAGCTAACCTGTGGATTGACTTCGGACTGTTCAGTGTGTTCTAAACTGTTTCCAGCTCCCCTCAATCGTCCCACTAGAATGAAACACAGATACCATCTATTGCCTGTGGAAGGTTTGTTCTGTCTGTAACGATGCATTTGGAAAACAGTACCCGTTCAAGTGAGGTGACCTGAAATGTGGGAAGTTTAGGAAGTAACAAGGAAAATGCAGGAATCCCGGCCGGAGGGTTCCAGCTGGAGAGAGAGAAAGGCACTAGGAGGAAATAAGCTCTGTTCACATTCCCCAGAGCACAGCAGCAAATTAATGTTGTCTTTCCTTTCTCTTATCAATATTATGGGGATGCACAGAGGAAGAGATCCAGAGCGGGAAAGGTCACTGAGCCCGGAAGGTGACACGTGTTTCTGGCAATCTGTAGCACACAGGAGCACCTCACTTTTTTCTCAGGCAGGGTTCAGCCATGTCAGGTTCCCATGTGGTCAGGGACTGACTGGCATATGAAGGCCATGTGGATTTGTGTGCAGTGATTAACTCTTTAGACAATATTGCATATGTTGCCTTTCCCCATCTAAGAGAACATGATTGCCACCTTAATGGTAGATGTTAATATATTTTTTCCCTTTCCAACCCCCCATGAGCATTAGCTTACATTATGGCAAGTATAGATAGGATGCTTCCAATAATAATTTTATTAGTATGGAATCTTAACTAGTCGAACTCAAAATCCATAGGATAATGCAAATAAGTATATATTTCTTTATAATCCTGGGGTGATTTTGTGGGGGGGTGGTAAGGGAGAGTGTCGTAAATATTTCACCAAGTTTTACATTATGTCAAATATTATTTGTAGAATAGCAATAACTATTTTTCTAATTACAAAAGTAGTAAATGTCCATTGTTCAAAAGTACTGTAATGGGGGGCACCTGAGTGGCTCAGTGGGTTAAGCCTCTGCCTTCAGCTCAGGTCATGGTCTCAGGGTCCTGGGATCGAGCCCCGTGTC
>ML104571.1:0-19390 GCA_003697995.1 Taxidea taxus jeffersonii | reverse complement strand
TTTATTTATTTATTTATTTATTTATTTATTTATTTATTTATTTATTTATTTCAGAAAGAGAGAGAGTGAGAGAGAGCATGAGAGAGAAGGTCAGAGGGAGAAGCAGACTCCCCGTGCAGCTGGGAGCCCAATGAGGGACTCGATCCTGGGACTCCGGGATCATGACCTGAGCTGAAGGCAGTTGCTTAACCAACTGAGCCACCCAGGCGCCCAAGAAGCTCAGTTTCTATTGCAGTGATTTTTAATATTACCTGCACCTCGGAATTAGCTGTGGAAGTTTAAAATATATTGCTGCCTGGATCCTATTTCCAGAGCTTCCGATTAACTTTACCTGGGGACAGCCTGAACATTGAGACAGTTAGAACCACCCTGAGGGTTTTAATGGGCATCTTAGGTACAGAACTACAGGTTAAATGGAACTGTCCATTCATTCTGCTCTTAAGTGAATTCAAGAAACTGACACTCTACTAACCCACATTTCAAACTAAAGAGTAGTTACAGTAAATGGTTATCACAGTGAAGGTTAGAAAGTAAAAAAGTTCTGTTCTTCAAAACTAGTGCCTCCACTTCCTTGTAAAACTGCTTGATTCAGTCATTACAATTTATGTAAAAATATTTTAGGGTATATTAGAGCAATTTGAAAAGCACTTGAGAAAAATAGCAAATCCCATCCAATAATAAAGGCCTGAGTGGTAAAAAGTATATGTGCTATATATTTTTTAATGTTTTCTTTTCACTTATTTCAAAACATTATGCTCATCAAAAAAGTAAAAAATGTTACCCTTTAGTGTCAACTGCTCAGTTTTGATGATTTCATGTAACTAAATCTCCTACATTATAATTATCTTGTAGATAACTATAAATGAACATTTTAATGGCTTGGGTTAAAGCACTGATTTTTTAAATAGTAATTACATATGAAACAAATTTTATCACAATAAATATACTTTAGAACTGTAATTTTCAGACAGTTGAAAAACATGTAACTATTCGTTTTTGTTAATAGGCTTTAATGCTGCTATTTTTTAAAAATCCTGTATTACTTTCCAAATGGACTCAGAAGGGCAGCCTGTTTTATTTCCTTTGTTGGTTGCTTTCCACATTAATTCTTCCTTTTTTGCATAAATAAAAATCAAACAAAAAATTCTAAATCATCTTAATTCTGATTATAGACTGCACAAGTAATTTTAATGTATTTATCTGCCTAGGTCAACTCTATGATTTACAAATATCTCTCAGAATAATGACATAATATACCATGGTTTACTCATCATATCTAGATCATTTGTACTGCTTCTCAAGACTGCCATATCCTCTAGAGACAATTCACAAGACTCCCTTACTGCTTTGTGGTTAGATTCTAAGACACACACACACACACACACACGAATGTTTTGCAAACCAAACAAAATACTAAGCTGTTATGTGCTGCCATCTAGTTAGATTACTCTATAAAACAAATGTTTAATGAATTGAATTATATTGCAGCATTTAGTGTTTCTGACTGATGTCAGAAAACCTCCACATTCCAAAAGTATTTCTCCAAAGAGTATTATATTTCTTTATTTAGATTTGCAAAAGGTCTTTTAAAATTACCTGTATGTGCAGGAAAAGCATGGGACCATAGCCTTGAGTTTCTTAGCATCTTAAGATTTTACATTAAAGCTGCTCTCATTGGAACTGCTGAGGAAGTCCCAGAAGGGGCAACAGTAGCTTGGTTTCAGGTCCCAGAACTGTTTTGTAATTACTTTGTGTTGGCACTTGAATAAAAGAGTTAAACATTTCAGCACAGTATGTTGCTTATGGTTTTTACTTATGAATTAAGCGAAACAAAGTTATTCAATATTAGTCACAAAGAGCCAATGCAAATTCCACATAATATGTAATCCAAGAAAAGCATTATAAAATGTTATTATTCTCAAAACAAATGTGAGAGCAAGCAAATGTCTGTGGGTGGCTTGATGGGGCTGAGAGTCATGAACACTTCTGGAAAAACAACTGCAAGTGCATTTCTAACAGATGATGGGTCATTCTCTGCAATTTTTTAAACATGGAAAAGCAAATTCTTTTTTTCAGGGCACACACATTTAGAAACCTGGATACCTAATCAAAGGGCTTGTTCCTAAAGAGGGCACCAAATGACCCCTCCAGACTCATTTCTTATGGTGATAAGCTGCTGATTTTGCTTTTTGCTCCCAACAAAATCACTAAACTAAATATGAATGATTTAATAGGGGAAAAATTAAACAGTACTGGCATGAAGGACTACTAACCACCTCAATTAAAAAAAACAACAACAGTGCCACGTCATGCCAAAAGAACTTAACCCATGCTACCACTGTAATCTAATATAATGAAGACTAATGTTTTCTCTGGCTGATAATCAGGACTAGTAAGCACAACCAATTTACACTATAGCTTACAAAATAAAAAGCAATAGGTTTACTAAATATCCTAAGAATTTCTTCTACTCTTAACCAAAGAAAGTGCTATGTTCCAAATGAACTCCTTAGCCATCTAATTTCATACGATGTCAGAGCTGGAAAAGATCCTAGCAAATATCCTTCCTAAGAGCCTCATCTTACACATGGGAAAGCCAAAGATCAGTAAGGTTAAATGATTTGACAAAAGTATACAGATAATTAATGGCAGAACAAAGGTCAAATGTAATGTTGAACCATTACCCTTGAAGGAATCCATTTTGATTAATTTTTCTAAATAAACTGACACAATACATAAGTCTGATTTGTGGATCAGTCTATTATTTTGAAACAAAGGACGACTCTAAATGTTTTCAAATTGCCGTCTTTTCTATCATATCATTGTTTAATTGCAAAATTGACTATTCTGTTTCTCTGAATGCCAGTAAAATTGAGAATCCTTACCATTTTTCCCAGTGAAACAGTAATCCTAAAATGAATGTGAATAAAAACAGAAAGAGAACTAAATCTTTAACATAAGGTCTGGAATATTTCCTCCCTGAATTCTGAGGTATAATATTTCTACTTCTATCTCTTGTTCAGATGGCCCTTCTGATGCTGTCAAGACTATGAAGACGACAGACCACAGTCTTTCTCATTTTATTTCTTCCCCAAGCTCAATAAGTAAGAGTCTTTAAAATCACTGCAGCATAAACTAGTGACTCAAAACCCCTGGCAATTTTGTGATTGTATTTTTATTTATGTGATCATTTGATTAATGTCTGCTGAACCCACCAGAGAGTAACCTCCTTGTAGGCAGAGTATGCATCTTTTCAGTATTGCATTTCCAGCTTGTAACACAGGAGGCTGGAAAACTCAAAATTTTGATATACTGTTTTTTTGAATGGATGCATCCCTGTTCTTAAAGCGTGGTGGCCAGATCAGCAGTCTCAGGATTACTCAGACACATGTTAGCAACACAAATTCATAGACCTCACCCAAATAACACTCCACTACTGCTGAATCTAAAACTCTTGAGTCTCGGGACACCTGGGTGGCTCAGTTGGTTGGGCGGCTGTCTTCGGCTCAGGTCATTATCCCAGCGGCCTGGGATGGAGTCCCACATCAGGCTCCTTGCTCGGCAGGGAGCCTGCTTCTCCCTCTGCCTCTGCCTGCCGCTCTGACTGTGCTCGCTCCCTCTCCCTGACAAATAAATAAATAAAATCTTAAAAAAACAAAACAAAACAAAAAAACCTCTGAGTCTGGAGCCCAGCAATCTGTGTCTTAGTATTCCCAATGATTCTGATATATGCTAACACCTGAGCACCACTATAATAATAAATGAATACCACTTACCCAGCCATGGGTTTCTGCTTGCTGGCCAGCAATACATCCCTACAACTCTGTTGATTCCTTCACTGAAAGCAAAGGCTAATCACTAACTATGGGTAGCTACACAAACCTGGCATGAAATAATGTTTGAAGACAGCAAATCACTCTCTGAATGTTGGGGGAAAAACAAACTGACCCAGCTTCTAGGTGTTGTATTCTTATTAGATTATATCCTTTTCTACAAAATCTAATAAATCCTCTCTCCTTTGAGACAACTGAGCTGAGTTCTTACTGCTCACAACCAGGTCAGGAATTTGTCTATTCTGCCTGGAAAGAGTGATAACCTAGACATAAGGGCTGGTACTCCTATCCCTGGTGTCATAGACACATAGATTTTACCCTCTCAGGAATGCATACTCTAGATATAATCAAGGTGCGGGGGTGGGGGGTGACTGGACTTTAACTTCCCGATAGTCTTACCTATGCAAATTTAGAAAGAAAGATTTCATTCTCCTTAAGCCCCTCAGCCACCCTGGTAAATATTCATTAATACCCAAGGTGAAACCTAATTTTTTTCCTTGGAGTAAGTCAAGTCCAACTGGAAGATACTGTCATTGGCCTTTATCTCTTTAGAGGGTTCATAAACACTAACCAAAAAACCTGTTAGCCTATATAGGAAACTTTCTGCCTCTTTAACTGATTAATGCATCCACCACATACCTAGCCACTTGCCACTTATAGTATACTTCTCTCCTGATTTTTCAACAACTGATTGTATTGTGTTGAATTGCTAAAAGGCTTGATATATGTTTCCGTCGTTTTTCTCATCCACGTCATTGAAACTTTCAAAATAATTTGACTTGAGAACAGAAAGGTTAGCATCCTTAAAAGATGATTTAATAATATATTAATAAATGTGCACATTAGATTTAACTTGTCAAATCAAAAACTTCAAAAGAAAATCCTCAACAAACATGTATCATTTATTTTAGTTGCATTTATTAGGGAGAGTACTGGTTCAGGAAGTAGATTCTACTATTTCTGAGTGGGCTAAACTGGTTTGAAATAATCTCTGGTTTGAAATAAAAATGTTCCCTTTTTATTTTCTCCCCAACCCGTTTTATTTTCTCTCCAACCCGTCCAAAGAGACAACCAGGAAAAAAAAATAAGTCATATTTCTTGTGGTTCTGTTTTACCCCTTTTGTTACTTTGTTTTATTTTATATAGAACCTGAAAGTCTCTGGAAAAGGGTAATGTTTGCTTGTTACAGATCATTTTTAAAATTCCATTTTGAATATTCCTAAAATCATTTACACACAAAGAAACATCAAATTCCTAGGTATCTTAAATTGTTTTTTAATGGTTTTAGAAATTCCATTTATGATTAGGTCAGCATAAAGTCATAGATACCAGATAATATAGGAACAAATAAATATATCATGGGCAACAATTTCATCACTTAAGAAATCAAATTGGCAAACTGTTTTCAAACAATGTTAGCAAAAAGAGTGTTTTGCTTATATTACCGTGAAGTTATGGATCATACTTCTGTGCTTGGCCTTCATTAAGAGCAAATCTGCTGATCTGGGCTTTCAAGTGCATTATTTGTAACTGTGTGATTGTTTACCAGAGAGACACTTATTTAGCTGACTGGGCTGAGGATAGACTCACTCATTCTCATCAGCCCCTCTGTACTTGTGCCATTTCACTCTGGGTCTGATATCACATCAGTCAGTGCTGTTGTGTAAATTGAATTTTATGCTTTCAAATAATATAGGACTAAGGTAATGTGATGTATAAGGAATTAAAAAAGAATACTGATCAGAAATGGGTAACAGATTCTTAAACATTAAGACTAGTGTGAGCTATATTACATTCCATTTATTTCTATACTTTGCTCCTTGCATAGCCAGTATTCCTTCAGGTAATAAATTTAAGGAATACCATAATCTAACAATGCATTTGAAGACTGGGATCTGCCACTGTTAATTGGAGTAGCTGGGGTAAGGCTCCAGGATATAATGAAGACCTGCGAGTGAAAAAAAATGTAAACAGCAATGCCTTAGTTTGCAAAAGCACAGGAAGAATGCCACGCTGGAAAAGATCTATAGTTAATGGAAAGGTGAAATAAGAATGTTCACATGAATCAATGTTCATTAAGACCAGTTCACTACAGATAAGTCCCCTTGCTGGTTTACTTTGTTTACTTCATATGGAATTGTATAGATGACAGAGTGGTTTAGTCTCCAAATTGTATTATCAAAAACGTAAAAACCTTAATAATAACTTTATAATTTACCAGGAAGTATCAAAAAGTCTTCTGCCATATAATGTGGATGCTACTGGCAAAAGATGAATAACAGGCTTTCACTCAAAAAGAATCAGAGAAATAAATCTAGCTCAAATTCCTTCATTTAGAGTTTCTAAATGTTTCTAAAGGTAAAGAATACATTTAATCAAAAGTATAGCTTTAAATACAAAAAAAATTTGATAATTCTATCACATAGTTATAATAAAACAAAATCTGTACATACTATTTTGGTGTATTAATTCACAATCCCAACCTGCTGAACGACTCATAAACATGCTCTATGTTTTGATGTAAAGAAAATAATTCTGTAAGATGAGATACTTTATTCATCCTCAAAAGAGAAAATCAATAAAGAAAATAATATACCCTTACAAATGAATGCACTGAATAAATGACTTTGTATCTTCAAAAGTCAGTTATTTTTACTACTTTGCAGAGAAGAAGGATCAGACTGACATAACTCAGGCCACCAAACATAGGCAAGTGCGTATGACTCTAAATATTAAATATTAAATATTCTGTATGCTTTGACATTCCTATCTCAATTGAAATTATTTTACTGGTTTGCTTTAAACTAAATTGGCTTTCAATAGGAATATTCTGGACTACATTTTGGGTTGCCAAAAATTAATTAGCTTAAACGTAGTAGCAAAAGATTGCTTTTTCATTTTATCAAAGTATAGTGGATTCAATGTGGTCTCAATGTTTGTCTCCTCATGATAATAACTATAGTCAAAATATTATCCAATTAATTTCTTCCCACACTGGTGAGAACTAGATTGGATTTCCTTCACTCATCTGCAAAGACTGACAACAAAACCAAAGAGCAACATGTTAAATTGTCAGTCTGTAATAGCAAGGACTCTATTTGTCTTGTGAAATTCTGTAATTCTAGTCCCTAGAACACGTTTAGGACATGGCATAGACCCAGGGGAAAAAAATACTTTTGATCAATAAATGTTAAAGTAATGTGAAAAAAAACCATGGGGGATATTTTTCTTTTAAAAATGTCTTAGACTCAAATATAGAATATTACTGGGTCTTAGGCAACAATGGATATTCATAGCAATTAAATCAAACAGCTTCTGATTATTATATATTTTGCAAATTTGACAACAGGAACCTTTTTGAATTGATACCATTTTTACTTTTGAAAATCTAAGAAATAGATTTTTCAAATGAAAATGGGAGTCGAGGAATCTGCAAAAGTGAGTCTAAAGAAATACCAATAAAAAGTACTCAAACCTCTACCATAAAAATGTAAGAACAGGGACGCCTGGGTGGCTCAGTTGGTTAAGCAGCTGCCTTCAGCTCAGGTCATGATCCCAGCGTCCTGGGATCAAGTCCCACATCGGGCTCCTTGCTTGGCAGGGAGCCTGCTTCTCCCTCTGCCTCTGCCTGCCACTCTGTCTGCCTGTGCTTGCTCTCTCCCTCTCTCTAACAAATAAATAAATAAAATCTTTAAAAAAAAAAAAAAAAAAGAAGTAGATGGGTAAACAAACCATACTACATTAAAAAAAAAAAAAGTAAGAACGTCAGCCACTTTAATTAAAAGAAGTGACTTTTCTTGGTAAAAGGACAGTTAATCTTTAGATCCGGTCATCTTAATAGACAAATTTGGCATATATCTGAGTTCACGATACAGTTAATAATAAGAAATAACAATTACTTAGCACTTAAGAGTTTGTGGAGTTTCTCAGAAAATTAACTCAGTAAATGACACCTATTTGGAAGCAACCATGCTACCGCGCATACCAAAAAATGCTGCAATAATAGGACACAAACATCATGCTGCTGTTCAGTCCATCACCTTGGACTGAGTCCCTGCTATGTGCACAGCCCAGAGTCATATAAGTGCTGTGGTACCAGGATCAATGATGGTTCATCCATGATGGTGTTTGTACTCCAGCATTAACATTTTTCCACTATCACCCAAATGAATACTGGCCTCTTTATGTGACATTTAAATAAGTAAAAGAGTATAGCAAATTGAGGATTACCTCACATTTATTTAGCAGCCCAGTTTCTTGTAGTCGTGACCAGATGCTCTGTATTCGTCCAGCATGCTCAGGGTGGGTGGTGGAATTGCCACAAATGCACTGGTGTTTCAGCATCAGAGGGTCATAGGCAATTCCTTCAGGACAAAGAAAACAGCGTGCAAGACTGAGTAAGGATACAAGGTAATGACACAGTTAGATGACAATATGACCATTTCAAAAAGGATAGTCTTTTAAAAATAAATTTACAAATAGGGAAATAATATATATTTGTAAATTCCTAGCACATAAGAACTATTTAGTCCTGTGTATCTGGATAAATGCAAAGAAGTTTAACCCATGGATTAATCAGTACTCAGACCCTAACTTAGTAAATCTGTAGTGATGAAGACGATAATATTTTAAGAAACTTCAGATTTTTTTTTAAACTGTAATCTTACCAGTATCTTATGAAGTATGTTTAGACAGATAATTCAGTTGAGGTAAAAATTTTATCACTGAAGCCACAAAATAAACTGACTCTTTAAATCATTAATTAATTTCATGAATAATTCTAGCTTCACTTTAGATCAGGCCTTGTAGTAAACTAGAAAACTTTCCAACTGCTTGCCTATTCTGCTTAGCAAGTCCTTCAGAGTTGTGCAGTTTCCTCCCTACTTATTGTGCTTTTCTCAAAATTTATGCCAATCTGTAAGCAATATGGATACTGTAGATCTTATAATACTGTCGAACATTTGAAGTGTTTCTCTAAAAAAATGAGAAAGTAAAAAAAAGTGAATAAATTAATTATACTACCTTCAGTAGAGATTCCACAGATACTTAATGAATAAAATCTGCTTTTAAATTATCATGAGTTAACATATTTCATATTTTAATTAGACCCTATGATGAGAAAGATTTTAAAACTCTGATGAAACAAACTATTAAGGATACATAAAATAGGGTTTTCTAACACAACAAATTAGATGAGAATTATAACTCTGGTTAATTTTGAAAAGGTTTCCACCCTTAATCCAATTCCTTGGAGGAAAAACATGTTACTTACAAAACTGCCTGACATAAGAAATCATTCAACCAATCAAATATTCCAAAAAATTTCCATAGAAATACATTATCTGGGGGCATGGAGTGAGGGCAGAAGAACTCAAGATCAAAATCAAAAAGCAAAAATAAGTATCTGTTCAAGAACAGATAAAGCCCAGTAATTTGCATTGTAAAGTAAGTTTAATTAATGCATTTTATTTACTCTTTGACTTACAATCTCATGTTAGAGGAATGTTACTCAAGAGAAGAAAATATTTATCTCTGAGTATACTAAAATCATGCAGAATAATGACATTTGTATTTTGAAATGATGTGGTAAAAATTATGTCTAAGATGGCTAAAATTAACAAGTCAGGAAATGACAGATGCTGGTGAGAATGCAGAGAAAGGGAAACCTTCCTACACTGTTGGTGGGAATACAAGCTGGTGCAACCACTCTGGAAAACAGCATGGAGTTTCCTCAAAAAGTTGAAAATAGAGCTACTTTATGACCCAGCAATTGCATTACTGGGTATTTACCCTAAAGATACAAACATAGTGATCCAGAGGGGCACGTGCACCTGAATGTTTATAGCAGCAATGTCCACAATAGCCAAACTATGGAAAGAACCTAGATGTCCATCAACAGATGAATGGATAAAGAAGAGGTGGTATATATATATATATACACAATGGAATACTATGCAGCCATCAAAAGAAATGGAATCTTGTCATTTGCAACGACATGGATGGAACTAGAGGGTATTATGCTTAGCAAAATAAGTCAATTGGAGAAAGACAACTATCATATGATCTCCCTGATATGAGGAAGTGGAGATGCAATGGTTGGGGGGGGAGTTAATGGGGTAGGAAAAGTTAATGACAATAGAGCGGACATTGGGGAAAGACAAACCAAAAGAGACTCTTAATATCACAAAACAAACTGAGGGGGTCAGGGGGGGAGGGGTTATGGACATTGGGGAGGGTATGTGCTATGGTGAGTGCTGTGAAGTATGTAAACATGGCGATTCACAGACCTGTACCCCTGGGGCTAAAAATACATAATATTTTATTAAAAAATTAAAAAATTTAAAAAAATTATGTCTAAGAAAAAAAATGTTACTTTGCTGGTCCAAATAATATCCAATCCTAACACTCAAATGCCTTCAAAATACATCCCTATGCCATTGACTCACATTTTCATCATTAGTATGATGATCCTTCTTCTAAGCAGTACACTTGCACACTTGTCTACTCAACTGCCATCCAAAATCTCCATTTGGATGTTTCATGGTTTTTATAAAGTGAGAATGTCTCAGATTTGAGTTCATGATCTTAAGCCATACACAGTGTCCCTCACTTAAGTAAAAGACATCATAAGCCTCATTGCTCAAGCTAGAAACCTCAGTATCCTCTGAACAATTCCTCTCCAAAGAACCAACAAATAGTGTTTGTTTTCCCTTCAAAATACAGCTTGAATCACTCAATCATCTCTAGCCCAAATCACACACAATCCAAGGTACTATTATCTCTAATCTGAACTCCTAAAGTCAAATCTTGTTAACTGGCTACTTGACTTTATTCCATTTGCCACAACACAGCTACCTTTGCTTAAATCCTTTGGTGACTCCTCTGATAGACTAAAATTTCTCAAGGCATAGATAGGCCCTTCCCCACTTCTTCAGCTTTATCTCATATACCTCCTCCCTTGATCTCTCTTTCTCCCACAAAGGCCTACCTTCCATTCTTCAAAACTATCAAAATCATACCATGCTTGGGATCTTTATACATACTGTTCCATCTAAGACCAAAATTCTTCCTTCCTGTCCCCTATAACGCTAGCCCTCATTTGGCTAATTCCTATTCACTCTTAAAGGTTAAATGAGGGTCTCTAAATTAGATCTCCTACTTTATGTTGTGATAGCATCCTCTAGGTCTTCAGAGCATTTATTACAATTATATAATTGTATAATCTTGTTAATTGTACATTTTCCTCACTATCTGTTGAGATCTATGAAAGTAAAGACTATGTTACATTATTTACCTCTGAACTGTTAGTGTCTATATTCATGCTTGGAATGCAATAGGTCCTCAAAAGTCTTTTTAATGAAATAAAGAAACAAATGTAAGAACTAGGGCACTTATCTCCATTATAAAGTCTTGCTTGATGAATCTAACTGGTAGATCTTCTTGGAATCCTGAAGTTTTTATAGGCTTACTTCTTTAGTATTCAATTTTTTATTTTATATGCCGTACCTTCCTACTGGTAGGTGCATCTATTACAGGTATTTAAGTTACTCAGCTTTGTATTTCTGCACGGCATTTTGCACAAAAAGATGAATAAATATATATTTTTAAAGATTTTATTTATTTATTTGACAGAGATCACAAGTAGGCAGAGAGGCAGGCAGAGGGGGTGGGGTGAAGTAGGCTCCCTGCTGAGCAGAGAACCCGATGCAGGGCTTGATCCCAGGACCCTGAGATCACGACCTGAGCCAAAGGCAGAGGCTTAACCCACTAGCCATCCAGGCACCCCATGAATAAATATTTTAAAATAAAGTCAAAAGATGGGGTGCCTGGGTGGCTCAGTTAGTTAAGCGGCTGCCTTCAGCTCAGGTCATAATCCCAGGGTGCTGGGATCAAGCACTGTATCAGGCTCCCTGCTCAGTGGGGAACCTGCTTCTCCCTCTCCCACTCCCCTGCTTGTGTTCCCTCTCTCGCCATCTCTCTCGCTCTGTCAAATAAATAAATAAAATCTTAAAAAAAAAAAAGTCAAAAGAAAGACATACAGAAAAGGCAGAAGAGAAAATAGGCAGACATAAAAAGTAACATTCAAAATTTAAAGATATATAAGACATGTCTTCACAATTCAGATACATCAAGTATGTAAGTTGCTATGACATAAGAGGAACTGTTCAATACATTTTCTTCCATCCTTCCTTCCTCCCTCCCTCCCTTTCTTTTTCCACCATGGTAAGTGCACTCTTTAATTCCTATCACCTGTTTCACCCATTTTCCCCACCAACCTCCCCTCTGGTAACCATTAGTTTGTTCTCTATAGATAAGTCTGTTTCTTGGCTTGTCTTTATTTTTTTCTCTTTTCTTTCATTTGCTTTTTTGTTTTGTTTCTTAAATTCCACTTATGAATGAGATCACAGTATTTGTCTTTCTCTGACTTATTTCGCTTAGCATTATACTAGCTCCATGCTAGTTGCAAATAGCAAGATTTCATTCTTTTTATGCTGAATAATATTCCATTGTATATATATTCAATGTATATATATCTATATACAATACACAATATATACAATGTACATATATATTCAATAAACAATATATACAATATATATTCAATGTACTATATATGTATATATGCATATATATACATATATATATATATATATATACACACACACCACACACATCTTCTTTATCTTTTCACCTATTAATGGACACTTAGGCTGTGTCCATAGTTTGGGTATTGCAAATCATGTTGCAATTAACAGGGGTGCATGTATCCCCTTGAATTACTGTTTTTGATTTTTCCTGGGGGTAAATATCCACTTGTGTGATTACCAGATTGTAAGGTAGTTCTATTTTTAATTTTTTAAGGGATCTCTGTACTGTTTTTCACAGTGGCTACAGCAGTTTGCATTCCTACCAACAGCACAAGAGGGTTCCTTTTTCTTCACATTCTCACCAACTGATGTTTCTTGTTTTGTTTTTTTTGTTTGTTTGTTTTAGCCATTCTGACAGGTGTGAGATCATACCTCATTGTAGTTTTGATTTGCATTTCCCTAATAATGAGTGATATTGAGCATCTTTTCATATGTCTGTTGGTCATCTGTGTGTCTTTTTTGGAAAAATGTTCATATCTTCTGTCCATTTTTAAATTGAATTGTTTTGGGGTGTTGATTTGTATCAATTCTTTATATATTTTGAATGCTAAACCTTTATTGGATATGTCTTTTGCAAATATCTTCTTCCATTTAGTAGGTTGCCTTTTAGTTTTGTTGATTGTTTCCTTTACTGTGCAGAAGGTTTTAATTTTGATGTAGTCCCAACAGTTTCTCTGTGTTTTTATATTTCTCTTGCTTCAGGAGACAAATCCAGAAAAAAGTTGTCAGAGAAATTTCTTCCTGGGCTCTCTTCAAGGATCCTTATGGTTTCAGGTCTTAACATTTAGGTCTTTAATCCATTTTGAGTTTATTTTTGTGTATGGTGAAACGAAGTTGTCTTGTTTTTCTTTTGCACAAAGCTGCCCAGTTTTCCCAATATCATTTGCTGAAGAGACTTTTTCCCCATTGTATATTCAGTCTTCTTTTGTCAAACATTAATTGACAATATAATTTGGGGTTTATTTCTAGGTCCATCTTTATGCCAGTACCATACTGTTTAAATTACTATGACTTTGTAACATAACTTGAAATCCAGTATTGTGATACCTCCAGTTTCATTTTCATTTTTCAAGATTGCTTTGGATATTTGAGGTCTTTGTGGTTCCACACAAATCTTGGGTTTGTTTGTTCTAGTTCTGTGAAAAATGCTGTTGTTGTTTTCATAGGGTTTACATTAAATCTGTAGTTTGCTTGGGAAGTATAGGCCTTTTAACAGTGTTTGTTCTTCCAACTCATTAGCGTGGAATGTCTTTCCATTTCTTTGTATTGCCTTGAGTATCTTCCATCAGGGTTTTATAGTTTTCAGAGTACAAGTCTTTCACCTCTTTAGTTAAGTTTATTCCTATTTTATTGGCTTTGGTGCAGTTGTAAATGAGACTATTTTCTTACCTTCTGCTGCATAGGAATGCAACAGATTTCTGTACATTGATTCTGTTTACTGAACTCATTTACCAGTTCTAGTTAATTTCTGGTGAAGTCTTCAGGTTTTCTATTTATAGTATCATGTCATCTTCAAATAGTGAGAGTTTTACTTCTTCCTTACAAATTTGGATGCCTTTTATTTCTTTATGTTATCTAACTGCTGTGGCTAATACTTCCAGTACTATGTTGAGTAAGAGTGGTGAGAGTAAACATTCTTATCTTGTTCCTGACTTAGGGGAAAACCTCTCAGTTTTTCACCATTGAGTATGATGTTGGCTGTGAGATTTATTTTTTTATTTTTTGTTCTATATTATTTATTTGAGAGAGAGCGAGAGAGGGGGAGGACCAGAGGGAGAAGCAGACTTCCTTCTCACTGAGTAGAGAGCCCAATGGAGGGCTCAATCTCAGGATGCTAGGATCATGACCTGAGCTAAAGGTAGATCCTTAACTGACTGAACAACCGAGGTGCCCCTCCTGTGAGTTTTTCACATAAAGCCTTTATTATGTTGACATATAATAGACCTATTTGGCAGACCTACTTAGCAGAGGGTTCTTATCATGAATGGCATATTGCACTTGTCAAATGCCTTTGACACAGTGAAATAATTATATGGTTTTTACCTTTCTCTTATGGATGTGATGCATTGTACTGTTTTGAGAATACTGAACCATGCTTGCATCCTGTGATTAAATCCCACTTGATCATAGTATATGACTTTTTTAAATGTATAGTTGGGTTTGGTTTGCTAATATTTTGTTGAAGATTTCTCCATATACAGTCATGAGAGATACTGGTCTTTAGTTCTCTTTTTCTGTGATGTCTATCTGGTTTTGGTATCAGGGTGATACTGGCCTCATAGAATTAATTTGGAAGTTTTCCTTCCTATTCTATTTTCTTGGAATATTTTGTGAAGAATAGGTATTAACTCTTCTTTAAAAGATTGGCAGACATTCTGACTGGTGTGAGGTGGTATCTCATTGAGGGTTAGATTTGTATTTCCCTGATCCTGAGTGATGTTGAGCACTTTTGGCAAGGATGTGGAGAAAGGGGAACACTCCTACACTGTTGGTGGGAATAGAAGCTGGGGCAGTCACTCTGAAAAACAGTATGACAGTTCCTCAAAAAGTTGAAAACAGAGCTACCCTACCACCCAGAAATTACACTCCTTGGTATTTACCCCAAAGATAAAAATGTACTGATCTGAAGGGACACATGCACCCCAATGTTTACAGCAGCAATATCCACAATAGCCAAACTATGGAAAGAGCCTAGATGTCCATCAACAGAGGAATGGATAAAGAAGATGTGGTATTTATATATGTAATGGAATATTATGCAGCCATCAAAAATCAAAATCTTGCCATTTGCAATGATGTGAATAGAACTAGAGGGTATTACGCTAAGCAAAACAAATCAATCAGAGAAAGATAAGTGTCATATGATCTCACTGATATGTGGAATTTGAGAAACAAGGCAGAGGATCATAGGGGAAGAGATTACTGATTCAATCTCCTTACTGATAACTGGTCTATTCAAATTTTCTATTTCTTCCTGCTTCAGTTTTGGTAGGTTATATGTTTCTAGCAATTTATCCATTTGTTCTAAGTTGTCTAATTTGTTGACATAGAGTTTTTCAAAATATTCCTCTGCAATTGTCTTTATTTCTGTGGTGTTGGTTGTTATTTCTTTTTTATTTGTGACTTTAAGTCCTTTCTCTCCCTCTCTCTCTCTCTCTTTCTCTTTTTTTTGGATTAGTTTGGTTAGAGGTTTATTAATTTTGTGATCTTTTCAAAGAACTAGCTCCTGGTTTCATGGATCTTTTCTATTGTGCATTTTAGTTTCTATATCATTTATTTCTGTTCTAATCTCTATTACTTCCTTCCTTCTGCTGGTTTGGGATTTTGTTTTTTGTTCCTTTCCTAGCTCCTTTAGGTGTAAGGTTCGGTTGTTTGAGATTTTTCTTGCTTCTCATGGTAGGCCTGTATTGCTATTCACTTCCCTCTTAGAACTTCTTTGATGCATCCCAAAGGTTTTGGAATGTTATGTTTTTATTTTCATTTGCTTCCATGCAATTTCTTATTTCTTCCTAGATTTCTTGGTGACCCATTCATTGTTCTGTAGCATGCTATTTAATCTCTGTGTATTATTTGTGGTCTTTCCAGATTTTTTCTTGTGGTTGATTTCTAATTTCACAAAATTGTGGTCAGGGAAGATACATGGTATGACTTCAATCTTTTTTAATTTCTTGAGGCTCCTTTTGTGGCCTAATTTGTGATCTATTCTGGAGAATGTTCCATGTGCACCCAAAAGGAATGTGTATTCTGCTGTTTTAGGATGGGATGTTCTGAATATGTCTGTTAAGTCCATCTGGTAGAGCATGTCATTCAAAGTCACTGTTTCCTTGTTGATTTTCTGTTTGGATGATCTGTCCATCTATGTAAGTGGGGTGTTAAAGTCCCCTAGTATTATTGTATTATTATGGATTATTTACTCTATGTTTTATGTATTTGGGTACAATCATGTTGGGTACAAAAATATTTAAAATTGTTATATACTCTTGTTGGATGTTTAACATATTTTCAACTACAATTTCAAACTACATAAAAGATATATTAATGATAACAGACACAAAAAATACAGCATCTCTCATTGTGAAAACATGTTCTCTTAAGACTAGAGATTTTAATCAAGTTGGTTAATTTTTCTCACTATTTCATCTATTGACATATCTAACTTTAGCTCCATAATACTGTTCCTCTTTTAACAACATCTCCATAAACCACTGCAAAAAATGTAATAAAACAGGTTTTGGTAGCTGGAAGTTATTGCCAAGTATCTGGAGATTATAATACAAAGTCCAGAAGCTCTTGGGAAGACACCTGAATTTAAGGAGAAATAAATAAAGTCTGGAACTCTAAACCTCCACTTACTCATCTTAATGATGTAGCAATGAGGTGTTAACAGGTAGAGTGCAAGGTGAGACTTTAACCTCATCCTTCATCTCCATTCCTTTTCTCTTTCTTTTATTCAGAAACAAAGACTTTCAGGGTGAGAAATAAGCCTGCCCTTCTCATTGGGATTCATATGGAATTCTACTTTTCTTTGACTCTGCCCTACTGGTTACCATTTGCAACATAAGCCAATGGATCAATCTCTCTCGATCAATTTTAACAAGAGTTAAAATAAGGATTTGGGAAAATACACACAGGAGTCTTATCATAAAGTCTTTAACTGTATTTTAAAGCCTAGAAGTTTATTTTCCATCAAAAAAAGATTTTACTACATTTTCTAGGTATGCCTGGACTCTACATTCTCTGGCATTCAGTTTTATTAAATGAGATAAGCTTTTGAAGTACCTACTGTCTATCTTTTCCTTTTCTTAATCATTATGTGTAGTTAAGTCATTATTTAGTCACAGAAACCATTCCTGTCTAAAGGGTTATACCCAGTCTCACATCAAACTGTTAGGTTGAGACTACTTCGATCTATGACTCAAGCTGAGTCTAGAATCTTTAATCCTAAAACGCCTAATCCTAATTCCTAATTCTTAATATTCAACTTCATATTTTCTTTCTGGCAACTGCCTGAGGTTTTACACCTTCTCAAGGTATCTGCTCAACAACATTTACTTAATATCTTACAGGGCCAAAGGACAGAAATTTAGCAGGATATATATAGATAGCATGGTATCTTTCCTGAAAGATGTAAATGCAATAAATAGTCACTGGATGTTCATTATGATCTGGGTGCCAGCAATTTTTTTTTTATTTTTAAGAAAGAGCACTCTTTTTATTGGAGAAGTCTTTTCATATGACCAACAGATGAAGGCAGCTCAGTAGGCATCCTGCACATCACACTCAAAAAGGAACATAGGAATGGTTTACTAGAGACAGAGCTCAAATGTGCCTGCTTGTTTTTTTTTTTATAAAGAGTATTTTCCTTAGATTTTTTTTTAAGTCTTCATTTGTTATTTTCATTCTATGTTCTGTCATGGCCATCAGACCAGCTTCTATACAGATTGCCTTGATATTGGCACCAGACAGGTCATCTTTAGCCATGATCAAGTCGTCCACAGTTACATTATCAGCAAGCATTATCCTGCTTGTGTGGATCTCAAAGATGTGCTTTGTAGTCTTTTCATTGGGGAGGAAGAACTCAATCTTTCTGTCAATGCAGCCTGGTCTGATAAGTGCTGGATCCAAAGTTTCTATTTGGTTTGTGGCCATGATAACTTTCATGTCACCCCTTGAGTCAAATCCATCCAACTGATTCAACAGTCCAAAACTGTTCATTGAATTCCTCTCTTACCACTGGAATTTTAGTCATACCTTTTTGTTCCAATTGCATCAATTTTATCAATAAACATAATGGATGGTACATGTTCTTCAGCAATGCAAAACAATTCCCAAATGAGTACCTAGGCATCACCTAGGTACTTCTGAGTAAGTTCAGAGCCAACCACTTTCAAGAAAGGGGCTGAGGTTTGGTTTGCTACTGCTTTGGCTAATAAGGTCTTACCTATGCCAGGTAGATCGTATAATGACCCCCTTTGGGGTATTTATGCCCATTTCTTCTTCAATATTCAGGATGAGTAGAGGAAGATCCACAGTTTCCTGAATTTCCTAGATTTGGTTGACCAGTGCCCCAATATCAGCATAGGTTTCCTGAGGGCCCTTTTCTACCTTCATCACTGTGACCAAAGGATCCCTGTCAAACATGATCATCCCAATGATGACACGTAGCCAGTGGATGAATATGACCAAGCAGCCTGGTTCCAGCAGATGTTGTCTTTTACAAAAGAAATAATGCTGACGTAGTGCTCTGAGCCCACAGATGTAGACATGATGGCATTACTGTCACAGTGATCTCTTCCAAGGTTCCTAGCAATGTGAGGGTCCCTCTCAGATCATCCATCTGATTTTTCCTCCTCTTATTTTTCTTCTAAAGGCTTAATTTTTTCCTGATTTCCAATGAATTCTTCCTCCATGAGAAGATAGTCTTTAATTCTAACTTCAACAATTTTAACAGGCACTGAGTATGAGGTGTTACCAGTGCCAGCTTGCTGGCAGCACCTGGTCCCTTTGTTTTCTTCTTCTTTCCCCCACTTTAGCTGGTACAGGAGGTTTTGATTTCTTTTTTTTTTTTGTCCTTGTCATGTTTCTTGCCAGCTCCAGGGCCATGAGCACCACTCTGACTCTGACCCATCTTGCTTCGGCCACTCAAATTTTGGATGCCAACAATTTCATTTTATTACATTTAATTCATGATCTAGTAGTAAATATGAGGCATGTATAAATATAGTTACAAGACATGTTTTTTAAAAACTCCATACAGTAAGAAAGAAAAAAAAATGTATGGGGCTAGGAGGTCAACCTCTTAAAAATATTTTCAAAAAAACTTTAATAAAGACCTGAAATGGGTGGAATTACTAAAATGGATATTAAGTGCTATCTTGAACCAAGGGTCATTTCTTTTTTTTTTTTTTT
>ML104570.1:12774-29592 GCA_003697995.1 Taxidea taxus jeffersonii | reverse complement strand
ATATATACATATATATATATATATATAAAATGTAGTAGCCCAAACAGGGCTTGAACTCATGATCCTGAGATCAAGACCTAAGCTGAGATCAGGAGTAGGACACTTTGCCGACTGAGTCACCCAGGTGCCCCTAATGCCAGTAATATTTATAGGTCAAAGGCATTATGTGATTTTCTGAGGGGTGGATTTTATCCGTAGTCCTTATCAGAGAATAGTACCCTGGTAGACCCAGTAAGTTGTAAGGATCAATGTGATGTTAACATTTTGAACCAGTCTATATTTTATTAATTTTTTAATTGGAGAACTAAGAATGGAACATTTTGGATTAGTGGTTATTACTATAATTTATTTGACAAACATGGGAGTAGCAAAATAAGGAAAATTTTAAGCAGATTATTTTTTTTAAAGATTTTATTTATTTATTTGACAGAGATCACAAGTAGGCAGAGAGGCAGGCAGAGAAAGAGGAAGGGAAGCAGGCTCCCTGCTGAGCAGAGAGCCCCATTCAGGGCTCCATCCCAGGACCCTGGGATCATGACCTGGCAGAAGGCAGAGGCTTTAACCCACTGAGCCACCCAGGTTCCCCTTAAACAGATTATTAATCTGTAAAGACCCAGTCTCCTTCCCCACTCCAACGCACTGTTTTATGTTTTTTTTCTGGAATGAAAGAAAAAAATAAATAAGGCAAGCTACTCCAAAAATTCAGCTTTATCTTACAATCTGAGGTCCTCTTAATTATCCTTTTCTTCCCATCACGTTGCCTTTCCTATTTTCAGAACATTCCAAACTCTTTAATGTTTTCTTCACATATAATTGTCTGGTGTATATCTCTTGAGTTATCTTTTATCTTGAGCAATCCCACACAATTCTGCAAAATGCTGCCTGTGAAGCTTCCTGCAGTTAGAGCGACGCATTCTTATCTATGACATTACCTCACTGCAAAACCATCGGTTAACTAAATTATCCAGGCTGCTGCTGATGTTGTCTTTCACTCAATTCCATTTGGTCTGAATTCTTCACACCATGGTAATAGTTATCTTCCTAAGTACCAGGTTCCCCATCAGAAAATTCAGGTAGTCAAGTCCTCAAACTTTTTTACTGTGTTGTTTTTGTTGTTGTTGTTGTTGTTCTTAAGTCTCACAAGTGCTGCCCTACTTACTCGAATTCTTTTGATCATTCAGTTACATTAAGTCATCCTACAGTAGGAAAGCCGATAGTTGGCTTTCTTTTACTGAGCCCCATCTGTAACTTCGAGATCAACGTCAATTGGATAAATGTTCAAAAACCTTACCTATTTGAAATCAGACTTGGAGATGCTGATTAGACCTTTCTAACACAAAAGAGAAACAGTGACACTGTTAAATCCTATTTTCCAGGATTTATAGCTGTAGTTTTGAAGAGTTGTTTTATGAAGCAATACCCACAGAAGAGTTGAGCTTCCTGACCCACAAGGGCTAATGCGGCTAACAAAGCAGTATGCTATACACAAAGAAGGAACCATCAATCCTGCATTTCCCCCGTGGATTTATGCTCCTTTTCATTCCAGCTATCAAGTTGCAGAGTGTCCAGAAAGAACAGAATGCCATTTGCCCCAGTTGTTCTTATAGTTTCATTTTAACTTTGTAGGATCATAATCTCCAAGCCAGTACATCCACTACCAGGAGTTTCAGACTCAATGATTTTTGCTTTAGAGTCCAAAGTGCTAATCATTACGTGATGAAACCTGATTTTTGTTTCAAATATAAACTCCATGTTGATAATGACAGACAAAAATCTGGGGTGTTAAAAAGAAGACTAATTATTTTTAAATCATCCTAAACCTAAAAATAAAACTATAATTAAAATGGGCCAAGTGAGCTTTTAACATTAGAAATAAAACACAGGTTTGAGTTTCATAAATATAACCCAACATTCTAAACCAACATGTTACCAAATTCCTTAGGATGTCAATAAGAACGTAAAAATAATCGCTTATTTAGTATTTTCTATTTTTCTAATGTGAGTTTTGTCGAACAAAAATATTCATAATGACATTTCAAATCAAATTAAAATACATATCCCAATGCTCCAGACTGTAATTAGGCAACTTTAATGAACTTGGAGTTCAATCTACAGGATGTTTGCTTTTATTACATGGTCACAGTTGTGTTCAGAGGAGGGCCATCTCTTCATGGTTTGACCCACCAAATGTATGTAAATTCTGCAGCCACCACTAAAGAACACAGCCAGATTTTCACTAACAGCACCTTTGATTCCTTCTATTTGGATCCTTAGTTATTAGAGCCTGGAACAGGACCCTATTCCTTAATTTTCTACCACTAGCCCCTTGTATTTGGAAATACTGTAATCATTTGGGATAGGGGAAAGGTAGGAAGAAAAGGTAGGAAAAAAAAAAGGTAGCAGAAAAGCAGGAAGTGCTTCAGTCTACTTCAACATCAAAAAGAAAAGGATGAAAATTAACACCAATCAGTGTTTTCCTGTAGAGTCAAATGATTCCATAGGATTTTAAGAACACTCCCAAAGGTCTAATTGAACACAAAAACTCACACCTGCTGCCAAAAAGTCAGCAAAATGGTTCCTGAAACCCACAACCAGCTCACAAGTGATAGCAAAGTAACTGTTTTAAAATATGCACTGCCCCCAGGAAAAAAAAAAAAAAAAAAAAGTACTCCCAGATCAAATCTCTTTTTTCCATCTGAGCTCCCCTGAAGTTTTGCTTTTAGTTACAGAGGAATGGAATTAAAGTCATTCCTTTTCTACTTTTTCCTCCTTCTCCTGAGCTTTCTCCCAGAGAAACAGCTGTGGGTTGGGGATAGAAGAGATTCCAAGAACTGAAGGAACCCCTGTTTAGAGGCCTACAGAAAGCCCTTTGGTGGTTAAACTCCAGGTACTTGAGTCCCAGGAAATCCCCTGTTGCTGGGTAGAACCAAACAAAGAGGGGTTCCTGCATAATCCCACAGATGTAACCAGCAGGCCTCACTTCTGTCCCGCTCATTAGAATGACCCCAGCGGATGGTACACAGTGGCCAGCCAGGGGAAGTAGAATATCAGAATAATTCTGATGCTGGCCTCACTGGCTGGGCCCCAGGCAACACCAAGAGGCTGGGCTGCAACAGTGGCCTAAAAAGAATGTCCCTTCTCGGGGAATTCACCTTTTGAAAGGAAACTCTTTGAGGTCCCAGCTAACTTTATTATCTCAATCTCTTAACGAGTCTACAGCCAGCTGTATAACCTTAAGCAAGCCAGCCTATTTGGGACTATATACGGAGGATTTAGGTCTACAGGGACTTTAAGAATCCTTCTAACTTTGGGGCACCTGGGTGGCTCAGTGGGTTAAAGCCTCTGCCTTCAGCTCAGGTCATGATCTCAGGGTCCTGGAATCGAGCCCCACATCGGGCTCTCTGCTCGGCGGAGAGCCTGCCTCCCCTTCTCTCTCTGCCTACTTGTGATCTCTGTGTCAAATAAATAAATAAAAATTAAAAAAAAAAAGAATCCTTCTAACTTCAAATTTCTCTTTTTCAAATAACGAAGTATCAGTTGTTGGGGGTGAATGAGAGGAAGGCAGTTTTGCCTCGAGACCTGACCGATTCCTTCCTGTCTGCTCTGAGTCGACAGGGCTGTGTAAAATCAGTTGGTGACACTGCCTTTGAAAATAGGAAACAGAATAGTGATAAGGGGAGAAAAAGGAGGAGGCTCAGCTTCTGAATAATATTTAGAGATTTTTACCATAGAATGAACATAAGCGATTTGTCAAAATGAAGTTATACAGTTTCCCAAAAGCTGTCAATAATGTAATCATAGCAGATCATACTTGGGTTGTCAAGCCAAGGGTATCATTTCTGCCAGTATTAAAATAAAATAAGTAAAAATACTAAATGCACAGAAAAACACTTATTACTACGACTAGGCATCGGGTGCCAACTCTGGCTCCTCCTTGACAGTCTGGCTGCCCAGGAAAGAAATGTTACCTGGTTGTGAAGTGAGGTGCCCCAATTTCATTTAGGACCCAAACGGCTTTCGCATTTCCAGTCCCCTTCACCTTGGTTGGGTTCCCTCTATTCAGGAGATCTTAAGGGCACACACTGTTTAATTTCACTAGTGTTTTTCTTTTTTTAACAATTTAAATTTTATTTAGTTAGTTCTGTGGCTTTTTCCTTTCTCCCCCTTCAGATGAAAACATAACCATAAAAATGATCTCCAATTAAATTACTATTTTATAAAGAGTGAAAACCTAAATTCAGCCATTTTGTTTTTCTAGAAAACAAAACAAAACCATGTACCAGAATGTTCTAATACAAGCGGTGCCCATATCCTTTCACCAAGTCATGATTCACTAAATCATTTCATCTCTCTGATCTCTCTGGAGTCAGAGGCCAGAGAGAATCAACCCATCTATAAAGTCTCTCTCAGCTCTATATATTTATAGATTTATAGATATAGCTATAGATATATCATTATTTTTAATCATCGCTGCACTCCCTACCATTGTTTAAAAATCCACATAAATACATCTGAGTTTTGCCCCCTCCTACCCAAAGGATACAAACATGGCTTTAATCAGCACTCGATTTTTTTTCATTCCACATTCATTGTGTAAAATATTATGTCTTTCTGACACAATGAGCTTCCATCTTCCTCAGTCCGTGTCTCTGTACAACAAGAAATGTCCAAGATATTCAAGACACTGAACTCCTCCACCAATGCAATCAGAGAAAAAATGTCTCTCCTACTTCCCCTTTTCTCTCTAACATCTGACTCCGTCACCAGCTTCTTCTATTTAGGGCAGGATCTAGGAATAGAAATGAAATCTTCACATAACTGACAAGGTCTGAAGTCTGACTGATTATCTTTTACACAATTTTTTTTTTCCTATTTCTTCTGATAGCACTTGTCTCTGTGGTTACTTGTTGTAAAAAATGGGAACAATTCAAAGAATGGTGTTATCTTCAGTTACTAATTAATCCACTAAGAAACTTAAAAGCATTCCCTTCTGGGAAAAGAGGGTCTTAGAAAGTTGACAAGAGTCCTTTATGCCTGAAAGTGCAGAGGCTAAATCATTGTCAATCTCCAGGAGAGCTGCCATACTCTTCTTAGAAAAGAATCCCTAAAGGCTTCCCATGGAAGGCTGCCCAAAGGGGAAGTCTGGTCATGGAGAAAAGTTGAGCCTGATGAATTCCAAATTTGACATGTCAGTCCTTAAGAGGAACTGTCATCAGACACAGGCCACAAAGGAGAGCCTCTCCTCTGCTCCAACCAAATATGCAGATATTATAGACTAATGGCCCAAGATTTATTCTTTTGCCTTCATTTCTCTATATGCTATTTATAGCCTCTGAGTAAGGATACACAATCTCTCACCAGGCTTCTGAACTAAAGGGTAGCTGACCACAATTTTAAATGTTCATCCCCTGGTACAGCATTTATGTATAGACAAGCCTAAGGCTTCCACACAGGAGCTTTGTTTCTATAGACAAAAGAAGTCCCATCAGAAGTAACTTACTTGAGAACCAGAGGGACTTTTATTTGAACCCTAGGCCATGAAAGTCCAGTCTCCAGTCATTTAAATAATCCTGTTCCATACAAGCGTGAAGTGATAAGTGACCTTAAATCCATCAGCTAATCCCATAGCTGAAAAAAGAAATCTCAAATGTTTGCAATAATGAAACCCTAAACAGTATTGGCACAGAGTGGCAAAACAACCAAAACAGTAAGAAAAGAATGAAGCTCAAGCCAAATAATGCTTTGTCCAAAATTAATAATAAATAATAAAAAAACAACAGCTGTAAAATAAGGTTTAATATACTAATATACTTTATACCATATATAAAATAAGGCAAAATTAATTTTAAAATAGTATCAGAGTAATTCTTCAGGTTTTAAGAATTTGCAAATTCTTTGACATCTCCCCTTCAAGAGGAAGAGGTTAATTCCCTTCCTCCTCAGTGAATGACTTACTTCCAATAGAACATGGCAGAAGTAAAGACGTGACTTGGAGACTATGTCTTTTTTTTTTTAAGATTTTATTTATTTATTTGACAGATGTAGATCACAAGTAGGCAGAGAGAAGAGAGAGAGAGGAGGAAGCAGGCTCCCCGCTGAGCAGAGAGCCCGATGTGGGACTCGATCCCAGGACCCCGGGATCATGACCCGAGCCGAAGGCAGAGGCTTTAACCCACTGAGCCACCCGGGCACCCCGGAGACTATGTCTTAAAGAACATGTGGCTTCTGCCTATCAGTCTATTGGATCAGTCCCTTTGGGAGAAACCAGCTTCCATGCTGTGAGGAATCCTAAGAGGCCCTGCAGAGAGGTCCATGTGGCCCAGAACTAGGGCTTCCTGCCACGACCAGCGTTAACCTGCCAGCCATGGAAGTCAGCTACCTCGGAAGTTATCCTTTAACCCCAGTCGAGTCTTCAAATATCTGCAGCTTTGGTCAAGATCTTGACTAAGAGGCCCTAAGCAGAACCCCTGGCTAAGCCAATTCCGGATGACTGACTCATGGAAAATAAGTGAGACAATGAACATTCATTGCTTTATGCTGCTAAGTTTTTTTTTATTATTAACATATAATGTATTGTTTGTTTCAGGGGTACAGGTCTGTGATTCATCAGTCTTACACATTTCACAGCACTCACCATAGCACGTACCCTCCCCAATGTCCATTACCCAGCCACCCTATCCCTACCACCCCTCCTCCCCAGCAACCCTCAGTTTGTTTCCTGAGATTAAGAGTCTCTTATGGTTTGTCTCCCTCTCTGGTTTCATCTTGTTTCATTTTTTTCCTCCCTCCCCCTATGATCCTCTGTCTTGTTTCTCAAATTCCTCATATCAGTGAGATCATATGATACTTGTCTTTCTCTGATTGACTTATTTTGTTTAGCATAATAGCTAGTTCCATCCATGTCATTGCAAATGCCAAGATTTCTTTTTCTTTTGATGGCTGCATAGTATTCCATTGCATATATGTACCTTATCTTCTTTATCCATTCATCTGTTGATGGACATCTGGGCTCTTTCCATAGTTTGGCTATTGTGAACATTGCTGCTATAAACATTGGGGTTCACGTGTCCCTTTGGATCACTACATTTGTATCTGGAGGGTAAATACCCAGTAGTGCAATTGCTGGGTCGTAGGGTAGCTCTATTTCCAACTTTTTGAGGAACCTCCATACTGTTTTCCAGAATGGCTGCACCAGCTTGCATTCCCAACCAACAGTGTAGGAGGGTTCCCCTATCTCCACATCCTCACCAGCATCTGTCGTTTCCTAACTTATTAATTTTAACCATTCTGACTGGTGTGAGGTGGTATTTCACTGTGGTTCTGATTTTTATTTCCCTGATGCCAAGTGATGTTGACCACTTTTTCATGTGTCGTTGGCCATTTGGATGTCTTCTTTACAGAAATGTCTCTTCATGTCTTCTGCCCAGCTCTTGTTTGGATTATTTGTTCTTTGGGTGTTGAGTTTGATAAATTCTCTATAGATTTTGGATACTAGCCCTTTACCAGATATGTCATTTGTGAATTTCTTCTCCTATTCTGTCTATTGTCTTTTGGTTTTGTTGACTGTTTCCTTTGCTGTGCAAAAGATTTAGATCTTGATGAAGTCCCAACAGTTCATTTTTGCTCTTGCTTCCCTTGCCTTTGGAAATATTTCTAGGAAGAAACTGTTGCCACCGAGGTCACAGAAGTTGCTGTCTGTGTTCTCCTCAAGGATTTTGGTGGATTCCTGTCTCATATTTATGCTGCTAAGTTTGCGGTACGTTATGCAACAATAGATAACTAATATAGAATATCTGAACCATTTCTACCATAAGATTTCATCACATAGATAAACGGTATGTCACTATCTCAAATTATTGATGTCTCTCTCCAATGTTAGTCCCATCCCTTTAGAATGTACACTGCATGAAAGCAAAAAACTTCCCTTTTTTTGTTTAGTGCTGTGCACTTACAGTGAAAAACAATGCATGGCACTGAGGAGGTGCTCAATAAATATTTCTTGAGTGTATAAATCATGTGAAGAATTCATCATAATCTCTATTAGATAAAGAGTGGAGGATTAAAAAAACTGAAGTATTTCATCAGTAGTAAGCTAAACTTCAGCAAAGTGGTTAAATAATAATAATATTTATAGTAAAGGTGGGATGACTTTTCTAATGTTAAAATAATTTTATTACATAGAGCATCTGTGAAACTATTTGTTGACAAAAGGAAAAGACTGAACTGGAGATAAAATTCTATAATCTCTCCACATAGTGCTAACCAATGAACAATACGAAAACAAAGAGTTCTATAGAAAAACAAGCAAAAGAAAAAAGAGAAAGGAAGAAAGAAAGAGAAACAAAAATCAAAACAATAACCAAACACACACACACACACACACACACACACACACACACCCCACCCCTGAATCGAGTGTGGGAGAATGGATGTGATGAACTCTATTGATAACATGAAAATGCTGAGAGACTGTACATGAGTACAATGTGGTCAGTCTTCTAAGAGCTAAAATAAATAACACAGTGTTCATTTTCAACACTTGCTAAGCTGTTGCTTTCCTGTGTATACTACAAAGCCAGATAGGACTGTTGGTTTTGTTTTCAGCAGCTTTCCTATTTACATCTAAAGACTCATCTACTCAAATAATTATTTTTCCCTTGTGTCCCACTAAATCCTTCTCTACTAAGTTGACTCTTCATTCAAGTTATACAATTCCTCTGTGCTCTTCCCTGGTAGTCATTGTGTCATTTTACTTTCTTTGTACTCACTGGACATAAGAGAAATGGTAACTATCCTGCATTTTAACCATTCAGATCTAAGACAACTTTTAAAAATCTATGAGTATCTTGTTATCAGTTCAATAAGGAGTTGAGTATCTACCATCAGCTCCTACTGTTCTAGGTCTACAAATAAAACAATATTTTTAAAAATTAGATAATGTTTTCTAAAAGATAATATAATCCACACCCGAAAAACGTTACAGCAGGAGATAATATCACCACACTAGTCTTGTGTTAGGCAACTGGAGGAATAATAGAAGAATTCAACCTCCTTGGCTGAGTTGTGTCATGGAGATGGAAGCTATACAAGGTCAGTGAAATCAGAAATAGGTAAACATTTCAGAAGGAGAAAAGTTTTTGTATGGGTTGTGTGAGCTATAAGAAAAGTTCTTGTATGGTTGTGTGGCTTACATCTGTCCTGAAGCAAACAACCCTAAAAAATAGAGAAAAAGAATGAACAGAAAAAAGTGATAATGCATAAATAAACCAGACACAAAACCTGACTTTAATAATAGAGTTCTGTCTTCCATAGAAAAATAACAATTGATTCTTTATGAGTAACTGCTGCCTTGGGAAAGAATCAGAATTGCTGAAAGATCATCAAAGCAATCAGAAGAGAAAAAAACCAAGCTAGAGGCATCAGGCTTCCTGATTTCAAACTATACTACAAAGCTATAGCAATCAAAAACAGTATGCATGGTATTGGCATAAAAACAAATGCATTGATCAATGGAACAGAATAAAGAGCCAGAAATAAACCAGTACATATAGGTCACATATGAAAAGGAGCCAACGATACACAGTGAGGAAAAGACAGCCTCTTCAATAAATGGTGTTGGGAAAACTGGGCAGCCACGTGCAAAACAACAAAGCTGGGCCACTACCTTACACCATACACAAAAATTAATTCAAAATGGATTAAAGACTTGGATATAAGACCTGAAATGGTAGAACTCCTAGAAGAAAACATAGGCAGTAAGCTCCTTGGTAGTGGTCTTAACAATGATACTTTGGATCTGACATAAAAAGCAAAGGCCACAAAAGCATATCATAATGAGTAAGTGGAACTACATCAAACTAAAACACTTCTGCAAAGCAAAGGAAACCATCGGCAAATTGAGAACAGCCTACTGAATGAGAAAAAAAAACAACATTGCAAATCACATATCTGATAAGGGGTTAATACCCAAAATACATAAAGAACTCATACAACTCAATAGCAAAAACAATCTGATTTAAAAATGGGCAGAAGAGCTAAATAGACATTTTTGCAAAGAAAACAGACAGACAGATGGCCAATAAGTACATGAAAAGATGCTCAACATCCCTAGTCACCAGAGAAATGCAAATCAAAACTACAATGAAATATTTCCTCACACCTGTTAAAATGGCTATTATCAAAAAGACAAGAAATAATAAGATTTGAAAAGCATGTAGAGAAAAGGAAACCCTTGTGCTCTGTTGTAAGGAATGTAAATTGATGCAGCCACAATGGGAAACAGGATGGAGGTTCCTCAAAAAAATTAAAAATAGAACTACCATATGATCCAGCAATTCTACTTCTCAGCATTTATCCAAAAAAATTTAAACACTAACTCAAAAAGATATATGCATCATCATGTTCATTGCAGCATTATTTGTAATAGCCAAGATATGGAAACACAACCTAAATGTCCATCAGTGGGTGAATAGATAAAGAAAATATCACACACACACACACACACACACACACACACACACACACACAGGAATATTACTCAGCCATTAAAAAGAATGACCTCTTAGGGCACCTGGGTGGCTCAGTCAGTTAAACATCTGCCTTCAGCTCAGGCTATGACCTCAGGGTCCTGGGATCAGCCTTCGTCTGGATCCCTACTCGGTAGAGAGTCTGCTTCTCTCTCTCCCCCTCTACCTGTCCAACCTCCTCCCTACACATGTGCTTGCTCTCCCTCTCTCTCTCAAATAAATAAAATTTAAAAAAAAAATAATGACATCTTAGGGTGCTTGGGTGGCTCAGTCAGTCAAGCAACTGTCTCTTGATTTCAGCTCAGGTCATGATCTCAGGGTTGTGGGATTGAGCCTGGTGTCAGGCTCTGTGCTCAGTGGTTCATCTGATTGGGATCCTCCCTCTCCTCTCCCTCTGCCCCTCCCCCTCTTTCTCACAAATAAATATTTTTTAAAAAAAAGAATGAAATCTTGCCATTTGCAGGAACATGGATGGACCCTGAGGGCATTATGCTAAGCTAAGTAAGTCCAACAGAAAAAGACAAATACTATGTGATCTCACTTATATGGGGAATTAAAAAAAAACAAAAAAATAAGCTCACTCATACAAAGAACAGACCGGTGATTGCCAGAGGTAGGGGGGAGGGGTAGGCAAAATGGAAGAAGGGGGTCAGAAGATACACAAAAAGTATGAATTTCCAGTTATAAAAGAAATAAGGATTAGGGATATAACCTTCAGCAGGGTGGCCAGAGGTAGCAATACTGTGTTACATACTTGAAAGTTGCTGAGAGTAAATTTTAAAAGTGTTCATCACAAGAAAAAAGTTTTCTAATTATTTACAGTGACAGGTGTTCACTAGACATTGTGGTAATCACTTTGCAATATATACAAATATTGAATCATTATTTTGTAGACCTGAAGCTAACTCTATCTCCATTAAAAAAAATGAAAGAAGTGTTTGCAAGAGGAAACATCAGGGAGGAGATTGAGGGGTGTATTTCTAGCCAGACTGGTTACTGTGATGCCCCAGTCAGCCACCAACCACATTTCTCCTTTGATCGATTATTTTGGAAATTTAAATACAGATAAACATCATGAGCCCAGTACAAACAGCTCTCAAATAATCTTAATATTGGGGAAGAGGGAAGAAAATCATGGTAAAAATAAAACAAGATGACAAAATGCAGTATCGTAAGTGCTCTGAACTTTGCCTCCTGATCTCCCTTCCCCGCTCCATGAGTGCCACCATTCTCCACTCTCCCAGGATCCACATCCCCAATGGCATTCCCCACATGCACATGCGCCAGACCATGTGCTGGCTTGGGCATACAGCAGCCAACCAAATAGATAAAGACCCCCATCTTCATGGAGTTTGCCCTTTAATGTGGAGGATTCAAACAATAAATAAAATACACAAGGGAAAATATACATATACATGACAATTCGATGTTAGTATCTTTTCATGAAATTTTTTAATGATGGGGAATGTCTTTGACATTGATATTTACCCTTTCCTCAGATTTATCCTTCCCAAGGAGCCAAGCAGGTGGACCACATCCCAGCTCTTTTCAGTCATGGGTTAAGGTCTGCTTCCAGGGCAGTGTTAATTTCTTGCCACTGAAAGAGCCCAAGAGCAGGCTTCTTGGGCCAGAGAAAACCTTCAGGCAAAGGGATGTAGATGCCAGTAGTACGTCATAGGTCCTGCTCTGAAATGGTAAGGCTAAAAGAAAAGGGTGGAGTGGCGTTTGTTGGTTTTATCACCCAAGCATTCATTGCTAGATACTCTATGTTTTTAACCTGATAAATCTTTTAATCTCCAATCTAGTTTTCTCTTCTTTCTATTCTGTTTCTTTACAATGTATCTGTTCAGCTTTCCAGCTTGTTGGACATGGAGTTTCCCACAGTCTCAATGTTGGTGGTTGCATTTTCATCGTACACTTTAATACATTCCTCTGTCCTCCACATTTCCTACACATTGGCAGCTGGATCCAGAAACTTTTTTAAACTCAGATTCAGGTGTGACATTTTTGGAAAGTCTAGTAAGTGTTCTTACGCTTTTTTTTATCAGGGAGACTATCCGGTTTTCATTCTTTTTTATGTTAGCAGCTACTGAAACTCAATGCCTAGTCTATTCAATAATTGGAATTACAAAATAGTGGAGTTTTACTTTTTATTATTTTTTACTTATTAAATGAAATAATCTATAAGATGATTCTTCCACTCATTGATTATACAGCTACCTAGTGGTATAGTTCGCATAGATAAGGCAGGATAATGCATGATTTTTTTCTCCTTAAACAGTTTTCAAGATAAAGTTGCTATTTTGCTTAGTTTTGGTCAACTTTAGACGATGACTGATTTATTTCTTTTAATCATATCCATTTTCAAAAACAAAGACTTTAATCTATTTGATAGGTTTCAATCCATTTCAGTTCTTATCCTCATTGAAGCCCAAATTTTTCTACCTTTGATCAGAGAAATTTTCAAATGGGCTCAGTGAGTCTTTTTGACATCATGTCCATGTCATTTAATCCTCAAAGCAATTCTATGTTGTAGATAGTATTTATTATCCCTATTTTACAAGTGCATTTAGTGCAGTTAAATAATTTGCCCAAGGCCACTAGGTAAATGATGGAGTTGGAATTCATACCCAGGCAATCTGTTTACAAAGTTTGACCTCTTTATCACCATGACAGCTCTCCATTAACAAAAATATGTCTATCTTTATGTTTACAGTTCTTAACTATGTCAGATAATATTCTATTATATACTTCTTTGGGTTTTTTAAATATATACTCTTCTATAATTAATTTTTAGGTGAACTTATTGCAGACTATATAGTGCAGTCAGGCAATGAGCAAAGAATTACCATTGGCCATTGTCACTGTTAGATGAGGTTTTAGTGATGGTCATGGTTTGGTGTTGCACAAACACAGAGGCAAAACCGTGTGGTGGGCTCAGCATTATAGTGTAGGTTACAGTTCAACAAAACCAATCCCCAGAGATTCCTCTAGCACTGTTACACTTCAGCCATTTCTTTTGAAAAGAGTCTAAATTCTAAATTGGATTCAAAGTACAATTCTATTCTCAACCTTGATTGTGATCTATAACTTAAGAGCAATAGGCAAAGTCAGAAATAATAACAACATACAGATTAAAGGGAGTCTCTTATGGGTTCAACTGTATCCCCCCTGCTACCTGTGAATGTGATGTTATTCAGGAATAGGGTCTCTACAGCTGAAATCAACTTACCATGAGGTCATTAGGTTGGGTGCTAATTCAATATGACTAGTGTCCTTGTAAGACAAGAAGAGACACAGAGGCAGAGACGCACATGGGGAAGAAGACCATGTGACAACAAAAGCAGAGATTGGAGTGATGGATGTATCCAGAAGCAAAGGAATGACACGGACTGCCAGCAAACATGAGAATTTAGAAGAGGCCAAGAGGGGCACCTGGGTGGCTCAGTGGGTCAAAGCCTCTGCCTTCGGCTCAGGTCAAGATCCCAGGGTCCTGGGATGGAGCCCCACATCGGGCTCTCTGCTCAGCAGGGAGCCTGCTTCCTCCTCTCTCTCTGACTGCCTATTTGCCTACTCTCTCTCTGTCAAATAAATAAAATCTTAAAAAAAAGGAAGAAGAAGAAGAAGAAGAAGAGGCCAAGAAGGATTCTCCCCTACAGGTTTCAGAGACAGCACAGCCTTGCCAACACTTTGATTTCAGACTTCAGGCTAAGTCAATAAATTTCTGTGTGTTAAGCCACCCAGTGCTTGGAACTTTGTGATGGCAGCCCTAGGAAACGAGCACAAGATCTTTCATGGGTCATTTACCCTATGAGGAAATCAAAAGCTAGTTAAATAAAAAGATTGGCCAAAGATACCGCAGAGCAACCAAGACCAGAAGGCAGATCTTTTGACTCTTTTTCTAGTTCTCCAAGAATATACCGCTTCTCAATTTAAGCATGAGAATTCATTCATTCACTCACTCCACAAATATTTATTAAACATGTACCAAGTGGCAGTCATTAATACAGACAAGAATATACACTGGTCCAGAAAAAAGTTTTTTCCTCATGGGTTCTTAGACCCTACTAGGGAAAATGGATAATGACTCCTAATCATAGCAGTACTAATGATAATAAAACAATTTCACAAGAATACGTAGAAAACGTAATAATTTAATATTCTGGTCAAGGGGAACAAAACAATAAAGAATGAAAACAGAAAGTTACCATAATAAAATATTTTCACCAAAATGAAGCAAAGTCCAATAGTCTTCCACTTGTTCTACCACTAAATCAAAAGTTAGATGCACTGTTATAAACTTTAAAGACTAGACCACGCCCCCACCACTGGAGGGCATTTGGCAAAGTCTGGAGACATCTGTGATTGTCATGACTAAGGGAATGCTACAGGCACCTAGCAGGCTGGGCCAGACATGCCACGCAACACCTTACAATTCACAGGACAGCCCTGAGCACAGAGTTATCCACTCAAAATGTCAACAGCGTCCAGGCTAAGAAACTGAACTAGACTAAAGTAGAAGTTATTTTCTTGGCTATGCCCCTTAAATTTATCACCGATTCTTTATTAGAAAGGACCTGAGGACTGATATCTGAACCCACTGTAAATCCATTACAATTTATTTACAATAGGCCTACAGAAAAAAATGCATATATTTCCCATTTCATACTCAATAGATCCTTCTGTCTTCCTAACAGATAATTTTGTAGCCATTATTTTGTACCGATATCTGGTCTAGGTGAATTTGAGACAACTACTGTCAAGATTCTGGCAAAATCTAATAAACAGCACCCCTTATAGAATGCTGTCTCACCCAGCCCTGTCTCTGCTAGAGTACACTAGGTATCTAATAGGCATTAGAGAATGATGTTTCTATATCCTCCATTGTTCATCAAGCTAAGTAATTTGCTTCTCTTATCAACCTATACGTTATTGATATAGGAGTCTTTAGATTTATCAGGCACCAAGAATTACCAGCTGAAGCTCAGACAAACACCTGTGAAGTGACCATCAAGGATCAGACCCCAATGGGATGGGATGAAAAGCATGCAGGAAATAATCATATGGGTATTAAGTTAAGTAGGAAGTGAGTAACACATTTTGTACAGGAACACACAGAAGCAAAACCAGAGGAGTCGGAATTTATAAATTCATCCTAGCTGAGCAGAATAACCAAGAAATTAAAAGGTTACTAAAAATAGATGATTCCAAATCCAATATAGAAATGACAGGGCAGAATGAAGCACATTCAAGAATAAAAAGAGCAAGACACCAATTCAGACTGGCTGGTCTGGAGCCAGATATTCTGGCACCATGGACTTAGGCATCAGGCCCCGGTTAAGGTTGCCAAGCACAGGTGTGAGGCATAGAAATGTGATCATTGAAGAAGTCCAGCACAAAGGACTTTAAGCAAGAAGATAAGAAGATAAAATGATCAAATAATCTGGACTTTTTAAGGACCCCTAATGAGCAGATCATGATCATAATTGCATTACCATTTCATCAAATGAAGCTTCAGAATCAGGAAAATTAAAGAAAGATTGACTCTCAAAATAAGCTTTTGATTTATAAAGTGATGATAATTATGAGTAGTAAGAATAATAAGTAAAACATATCCTTCTTTGGGAACAAGACATTATTTTATTTTCTCACCTAGCCCTCACACTAATCTTATAAGGTAGGAACTATCAATAACTCCAGTTTACAGGTAAAAAAGAAAATGGGTGTTAAACAGGTCCAGAAATTAGGCCAAGGTTCTGTAGGTAATAAGCAGCAGACAAAGGTTCTAACCTAAATCTTTCTGACTCTACCAGTTTGTTGCTTTCTCCTTTTGTCATTAACTACATTTTTTTTTTTAGATTTTATTTATTTATTTGACAGAGAGAGATCACAAGCAGGCAGAGAGGCAGGTGGCGGTCGGTGGGAGCGGCTGGGGGGGTGGGGAGCTCCCCGCTGAGCAGAGAGCCCTCAATCCCAGGACTCAATCCCAGAACCCTGAGATCATGACCTGAGCCGAAGGCAGAGGCTTAACCCACAGAGCCACCCAGGCGCTCCATTAACTACATATTTTGAGAAACTAATACATTCACCTATAAAAAAGAACTCATGAGCTATAAATGGGTGAGAGCTATTTTTCCCCCAGTTCTCGCTTCAAAGAGAACCACTAGTACCATTTTTTATATATTCTTCTAGAAAGTCCATATGGCAATCCTTGATCACTGTTTTTATTTCTAATAGAAATGGCAGCACCAACCACACGATATTCTGTGCCTCATAAAGCTATTTTTTTTTT